>JAOXYL010000090.1:5340605-5361400 GCA_028564955.1 Terapon puta | reverse complement strand
TCCAGAACTTTATTATCAAACTATACTGTGGATTTTTTTGTTAATACACCCAACATCTATTGCATGTTCAGCCTGAGAGAGAGATTCCTTCATGATGATTTCTTCCATTTTTTCCCTGTGTATATAAAGCCCCTCCAGACAAAATGCCATCTGTGGGCTATATAAAAATAAATGACTTGACTTCATACAAGTGTTTATGATGATGTTCTTCTGTTATTTGATTACAACTCCAAACTCGTATTTCAAACAAATAAAATTGCAGATTAATCTAAGGACAGCTGCTAACCTACAAATTACACTTGACTGTATGAAGAAAAGTGAATAAACTCTCACCATCTTGAGCAGGATGACCGACAGCACAGCGCAGATGGTGAACAGGATGGCCACGATGATCATGATGGCTCCCACCGGTTTGTTTGAAGAGATGATGGTGAAGGCGTTGATCCAGCCACTGGAGTCAACAAACACGTGTAAGTTTCAGGCGATCTTATAAGCAACATGAATTAAGGCACATGTTGGAAAGAAAGAAGGAAAGAAGAATACACAGTTCACACGTATTCAGATGAGAACTGATTTGGTGATTCAGAGAGAGGAGGAAGAAGAAGCAGCACAAAAAGCTGAGAAGTTACAAGAAGAACGAAGGTTGGCAGTTTTAAATAATTCACATCACTCAATAACAAACACAATAAAAGGGGTAATATTACAACATGAGTGCATGCTCTAAGAGATCAAATAAAACATTTCAAAGCGGGGACACATTTTCATATTGATGTCCTTTGTTGTTTACACAATATGTTGTTAAAATTGTGCCGCTTTGTGATTTGCATTTCATCTGCAAACTGATACATACAAAGCAAGAAAGGGTCCCCTCGACTGTGCCTGTTCTGATATTATGCAAAGTGCCATGATGACATGCGCAGCATCTTTTTAAAATGGGTGAAATGAAGAGCCGCTCGGATAAGGGTCACTCTGGAAAAGAGCCATTTGGAAATCAAAGGGCTTTTTTGTCCAACTTAAGTTAATTCAAGGAGCACTAAAGGGTCTCTGCACACTTTATAGGTTATGTAACAACATAACTTAATATCAGACACACAACTATGAACCTTCACATGTAAGGATACACATACACACAGGCAGAAACCTAAGCATACCAATGATGAGCTCTGCAGATCTGCAACTGTACTTTTTAACTTTTAATTTAATATTTATTATCCTGTTGATTGTGCTGCTATAACATGATAATTTCCCACACAGGGCCAATAAATTCTTTTCTCTCTATCTACTGTTAATACAACAGAATGACTGAGTAGATTAATAATAATATGTATTGTTGATACAGTGCATGAGCTTTTTTAAAGTTATGGAAATCAGCTGAATTATCTGCATTACTACAGCTGACACCCCAAACAGGAAGAAGCTGAGCTCTGAGGAACAAGATAATGTGCACAATCTTTACAGAGGGAGTGTCCTCGTCAAAATGTTTGTAAAATTGATCAAATTCATGCCCCATCTCTCACTGAACATTACGACTCAGCACTCAAAATCCAGCCAAGCTTCAGCATATCAGCAGACCTCGTTGGCCGGCCCCGCTGTGGTTGTTTTGCTTCTGTTCGGTAAAGAGGCGCTCCCGTGTGGTTAATCAAATATATCAGCTGAACAAAGTGCAAAATCACAAATCACCATTTAAACCTGTTCAATCTAAGTAGACTACAGAGGGAGCAAAAAAAACACTTTAGACTAGAAAAAGCAAAGTTTTAATAATATAATTTTTTCTCACTTGGTTCCAAAACTACTTTAAATGCACATACTACATTTAGTGTCTTTCTATTTCTATCATAATATTCATTATGTATTAAAAAAACATCAATATAACAGGTAATTGCAAACCTTAGTGGTAAAGCAGCCCCTTAGTTCACTGCTTAACGCGTCTTTTTGAAAACAAAATGCGGCCTCATCAAAGGAAGAAGCCAGAAGAGTGACAGAGGCAGTGAGCAGCAGAAACTTACAGAGTACGCAGACAGAGAGGCAGCAGGCTAGAGGCTGAAGGATGAAAAGTGTCTGTCAGAAGAGATGAAAGAAGGCAGAAAATGAGAAGAGAGGGAGGGCTGCAGCGTACAGGCCAGATGACTGAAGTACTCAGTCGTACTTCTGATAATAAAGGCAACAAACTCCATTAAATCATTCACGAGGAACATCAAAATTACCGGTAATACTGCTAATCTTTGTAATTAGCCAGAATTATTTAATTCAAAATAACGTTTCATGTTATATTTCATGAGGATTCATACAAATTGCTGTTAATTCCAGTATATTTGTTTATGAATCAGTTTATTAGACTTAATCATCAAATCTGTAAACTAAATTATTAAGATTTGGAACTGGATGGATTCTTGTTTTCTGTGATCACTGAGGATCAATAAAGTCTCTCTCTGTATGGACCATTAATACAACAGAATGAATGAGGAGATTAATAATATTTATTGTTGATACAGTGCATGACATTTTTTTAAGTTATGAAGTTGAAATCAGCTGAATTATTTGCATTACTACAAGCTGACACCCTGAACGGGAAGAAGCTGAGCTCTGAGGAACAACATAATGTGTGCAATCTGTCTGCAATCACATGACCTTTAGCCACTTTCACTAAAAATGAATAAAACTCTCTCTCATAAAAACATGAAACATGCTGCAGAGTGATACTCACCTGTTCCCCCAACTGGGGATGCCCACAGACTGGATGATGAAGATCACCACTTGGCAGAAAAACACAAAGAAAAAGAAGAAGAAGCTGAAGGAGCTGTCAGTCCTGAAAATGAAAAAAAACCCATAGATTTAACAGTGAGAAAGTGACGTGCAAGTCTGACTATGTCTTATACCAACCAGTGATGCACGAGAGTCCATTAATTTCTATTCTGGCACATCAAGTGTGTGACTGTGCTCACACTGTGACCAAATCCTAGATTTTCAGTTATTCATTTTTACCTTTTTGTCTGCAGTCACTTAAGCTCAATGTTGACGTTAATTTCACCTATCACTTAATAATCATTCATTTAAAACCAAAACAGAAAATACTGTGTACAGAATTTATGATAACATTTATGAGGAATTTCTCTGTCTTAAATCTTTGGCTGAGCTAAATGAATCAGATGTTTACAGGTATTCCTTCTCTTATGAAGGGAGACTCACCTGAAGGCTTTGTAGACGGGCCGGTACCAGCAGAGGAAGGAGCAGGGAGCGAAGAGGATGAGCCAGAGGATGGCGAGGCCGAAGTCAATGCCGTAGGCCCCATCAGTGGTGAAGTGCGCCAAACACGCCAGCACGTTGAGGAAGAGAGTCACACAGTTGACTGAAGAAACAGCAGAGAGTCACAGGAGTCAGCAATCTGATAACACCAGCATCATCCTCATTTATACGCAGGTACAAACATAAACACCTCTATTACAACTGCAGTAAATACTGATGAGCTACCACAAGCTGTTATAATATCATAGCAACTAAAAATATAATTCAAGTTAATCAGCTCTATATACATACATCAAAAAGTCAGAGGAAATAAATCAGTGACATAAAAAAAATACTTGTGTTAATGTTACAGGCTGCACATCATCAGCATGTCCCTGAATGACCTGCATGCAGAGTGTCTACGTCACCACAAGGTGGCATTTTTACAGCAGCACTGTCACTGCTCAGCATAACAACATCTGTGATCACAATTCACATGTACTCCAGTAACGTTTATTTATCTTATCTATTTATTTATTTTACCTAATGCGAGTCAGACCATCATCATAAGATATGGAGCACAAAGAGAAAATACAGCAAAATGACAGCACACAACTCAAATACAACACGTATTATTTAAACAAAGGAAGGTCATTCTTCTAAAAAGCACCTAATTTAGAAATAACTTTTGGCTTATCTGACTGTAATACAAAAATTGAATTTAAACATAGGTAGACAGTTTAAATAATACCTCTCTCTGCAAATCAGATTTTTCTAATTCTAATAATTTCTATCAAGCCCTTTATATTTTCTAAAAACCTTGAGAATCCTTGTATTGTTGTGCCTGTGTGTACTTTTGATTTTCATAAAACAGATATCTTTCCATGCTGAAATTTGTTTAAAAATTCTATATAAATATTAAATGAGGTTGTTGTCTTGAATAAACTGATCTTTTAGCCTCGAGAGCTTGTCTCAATCGATCAATGTTGTAACTTTTTTGTGATCCAGAGGTAAGAAACAACACTGCAGAGTTTTAAAATATTGTTTTTCGAGGGTGAGACGTCTCAGCACTGGTTGCTGAACACAAAGTTGAAAATGCTGATAAATAAAGCACTATTCTTGCATTTCAGCATGCACACGCATCATTTTAATGTACGTACACATCCAGAGATAGTACATCATCTTGCAGACTCTCTGGTACTCTGGGGGGATTTCCTCGGAGAAGTCCTGATAGAAACATGGCTTGATGGGGAAGCTCTTGGGAAGTGGAGGCCAGTTGTTCTCTTTACCTGTCAAGATAACAGACAACATCTTCCCTGTGAGAAAAGGAAGAGCTTGTCTCCAAAAACACAATTTTCACCACTGCAGGAAAACATCATAGATATTCAAGAAAATCTAAATGACAAAAATAATGTTAGTGAAACTTCTCAACAATGAAGAATCTGTGGTAATTTCGACATAACAAACATTGACATATTCAAATCAGATGACATTTTTACCATAAAAAATGATTTTAAAATCAAACAGCCGAGTATCATGTTTGCAGGAGTCAATATGGCAATTTCCTGATTATTCATAAATTGGCTCTGAACTAACACACTACACAGCCTTCAGCACTGTTGGCACAGCTGAAATAATGACAAACATCCATCGCAGGTAAGAAGGTAACAAGTTAATTTTGTCAAATTTTAAAAGAAAATCATAAATGTTTTAAAAGAACATAGCTATAAAAGAAGAAACATCTAATCTGAAAACATAAAAGTATTTGCATTTAAGATGCTGTAACCTCTAAATGTTCGATATTTTAACTCAAAGGATAGATTTAACCACAATCACCACGTATTTTCTGTGTTGATCAATAATGTGGTTTCATCGATTGAACAAAATAGCGGAGCAAAACTAAACTAAAGTCCGAACATGTAGTCGTTCACGGTGGCACCAGCATAATATATAGTGGGTTTTTTTGTTGTTTTTTTTTGTTGTTTTTTTTTTTAAATGGTGAAGAGTTTAACATAGATTTTTACACTCTGTGATAACACGATTTCATGAAAAACTTATTTAGTATTTTTTTGTTGGGTGCATCATCCCCTGTGTGATCAAGTGAATTTCAAGCCTGTGTTTGAGAAATGTGTTTTATATTCCTCTCGCTGATACATCATGCACACGCTGCATATTGTTCTCCTGGATCAGAAAGCTGTGCTGCAGAGAGGAGACGTGAGGAGGGGTTTTGTCTTTAATGACCTGACGAGCCTCTGCTCCGTAGCTCCTGCTCTCTGCGGTCCAGCTCGGCAGCTTTCCTCTCCAGCTCCTCCTGCTGCCTCAGCAGATTGGCCTGAGCTGCAGCAGCGGTCGCCTGAAGAGGCAGAGTCAGAAACACTTTACTCAAAAAACACACTGAATGTGCAGGAATTCATCTCAGTGACAGTAGTGCAGAGACACATCAGCAACTCAGGCGTTTCAAATTACACACAGTAGCAGAGAAACAACAGTAATTTACACACTTTGCAAGGCAACGTCGCTGGATGATTCATGATATGATATGACACTAGCCTGCTTTGTATTCTACATATTTACATAAAACATCTGAGGTAGGAGTGACTGACTGCAAACTACTACAGAAGATAAATGTGTGTTTATGGAATACATGTAAAAAGTACTTGTACTTGTATTTTTAAAAGGCCACGACAGTGTGTGTGATGTTAAACATACATATTTATGATCATCGTAGCTGATGGCCTGACTTGGCAGAAAAAAGGAAGGACACAGGTGATCTGTAGTTCACCCCAATGAATATTTATGACACTACCGGTGGAACAAGGAGGCTCATTATAATATTGTGTAAACTGAGTAGATGTTTGTGTGGCCACCAAACATCCTCAAGTAACATTTACTATTTGAGGAGTCAAGAGGCGGGATGTTAATATAGATATTACATCTACATGTTTATGATGAGCAAAGTGTTGTTGAAAGGGCAAATTCAGACAGACAACATACTGTTTATGTTGAGCTCTCTATTCTTATGTCCACATAAACAATTACTAAGTAAACATGACAACTTAAGACAATGCAGTTGTGCCTTGAGGAAAACAGCACTATTCCGTACTGTCTCTCCAGGTGTCTAAAAACAGGATGTGGTTTGTCCATTATGTCTTTTCAGGTTAACATCTGACCATCTGATCCATTATCAGCGTAACAACAGGCTCGGATGATGGCGACAACATGCATCTTCCTCCAAGTCAGTTTATCAGCATCTCAGAAATCACATGTGAATTTCATTTCTAGATCTTTGATGTATTTTGTCACCGTGTGCACCTCTATTTGTGTTCTGTGTTTTCAAAGCTGCAGTGATGCACAAAGAGGAACAAAACACAGGGAAATACTGCCCTTCGATCTACTTTGACGTAGTATTTTTCAACAGATAAGTGGAGGGTTTGGCGGACAGACAGAGCTTCAGTACAGCTGACTCACCTGCGGACTGGGCTCTGTAGACGGCTGTAACACAGCAGGCTGGTAGGGACTGGTGGAGGCTGGAGTGGTATGAGTGGCTAAACCGGCCTGAAACATAATAACAGGCAAACAAATTACATGTTTATAAGGGAGAGTACAAGAATGATACAACAAGGAGAATGATGGAGAACAAAGAGGCAAAAGTTGGGTAAATTAAATGGAAGGAGGAGGATGGGAAAGTGAGGATTTAACAGGAAAACATAAAAGGAAAACAGCAAGTAGAGCACGGACTTTGAAGTAAGAGGAGAAAACATAAACATAAAATAAAAGACAATATCAGGCAATTATTATTAAGCGATTATTAAATCAACTTAGTAAAGAATACATGTACTTGAATGATAAAAAATTGTGTTTTATCCATAAATTTAGGACAAAAATTGGGAAAAGACTAACTAATGAGAGTGGCCAATAGTCAGTCTTAAGAAAATAAAAAGAAGAGATTAAGAGGAGATTAATGCAGGTTTCAGAAGGCGAGGATCAAGACAAGAACAAACAAGAAAAGGATGAGGAGGAGTCTTACTGTGGGCTGGGCAGGGAAAGGTTGGTACTGGTCGACCGGCTCTATGCTCGAGTTGGTCACTTGTGTCACTGACGGGTCCTGGAACAGGAAAACATACGTCATTCGCTGTTATCCGTCAAAATGTGTAAATGAAAGTGTCTCAGCAGCACATGTGGAATTGTTCTGTCTTAATATTTGACCTTGTTTGTTTTATTTTCATAGGAACTCTTCCTCTGGAGCTTTCATTTCCTGAAGCACTGAGGGTAAGCTTTAAAAAAAAAAAAAAAAAGGCAGCCCAGACTATGAAATCTGGTGCTGTGGTTTGACTAAGTCATAAAATGAGTACAATAACATCAAGTCATTGTTGCAATAACCTCAAAGGTCTCTGTGAATCATTGCCTGGGAAGGATTCATTTCTTAACAAGAGTCAGGCACAAACCATTGGTAAACATTAATTTACTTGAGTGAGCTCTGTCTGATTGAAGACGTCACCGTAAGTTGTGCTGTTTCTAACAGATACGAGAGGCCGGCCGGCAGAGTTTGGACTGTGAAAAAAGCTGATTTTCACAGCATCAGTCTGAGTGAATTCTCCAAGAAATCCCCTGACCTAAAAAAGTTTCACCTCATTTTCCAGTTCAAGATTTGTTAACAACCTTTGTTCCTCCTGCCATTAGATTCAGCTGAAAACCAAGATCTAACGTAACTGATGTGTGAAACATGTTGCTGACAATTACACTGGAAATTACCAGTCGATTAATCGATCGACAGAAAATTAGAGAGGGTTTGATTATGCTGTTTTCCAGAGCCAGAGCTATAGACTATTCAGATCTTAAAAGCTCTTGACTATCAACAGATTTACAATTAACAGAGCCAAAAAATATAAATATCTCAGCACCTGGCTGGACAAAAAAAATCACTACGGTGATGTGATTTACAGGCACACTTCCTCCTAAATGCTTAAACTTCTGGACTTAGAGTACAACCATGTGTGCTGTAGATGTATCTGGTAATAAATGTAAAGGCAGAGTGGGAGACTATGTGATCAGGTCGGGTCATCTTCTTTCTAAGAGTGACGTGAGACTCACTGGTAACTTTTTAACCATAAAGCTCTTACTAAAAAAAATACCATATTAAATGCTTCTTCACCTAGATGGGTTTTATCAGACAGCCTGTTCCTTAATGTTTTCACTTTGAAAATCTGCTTTTCATTTCAGTGCACCAGACTCCTGGAACGAATGACAGCACCTCCTTTTAATGATTTCACTTATTCCTTTTGGACATTTAAAAAAATATATTTTACACCACCTGTTTCTTATTGTACATTTTAATAATTTTATCTATCAAATTATCTAAACTAACAGCAAAATTAAAGCATAAAGCATTTGGCATAACTGTATTTTATTTTACATCTTAATTACCCTCATTTATCTACCAAATTATTTTCTCTGCTCAGAAAGTTGTATCTGGCGTTTTATCATTTACGATGATAATGCAAATCTTTTAATATATTTATTGTTTATTGTTTCTTGCTGTAGGGAGATTGATAAACTCCAACATGTAAAGTCAAACTCTGCTTAAAGAAAAGGAAAAAAAAGCTATGATGAAAAAACAAGAACCTCACATGACAACACGTCACTCACTGACCATGTGATTAAAAGCGCGACTTAACTCAATATTACTTATCTGCTCATGACACACCTGTAAACATTCCCAGAAAGAAACCGACGGATGTCTGAGCAGTTTCACGCCTGAGCAGCCTCGATAAACAGTTTTAGAAAATACAACTAATCTCATCCTTTTGGACTTTTTAACATTTAACTTTTATAAAATATCAACTTGCTGGGGTAGATTTTAAATGACAGACTCAACTCCATGAACATATTCAAAGCAGCATGTTATGCAAATGCGTTTACCTCATACCACAGTGTACCAGCAGGAAAAAAATCTCTACTTGATAAGACACCACAGACAGAACTGAGCGTAAGAAGCTATATCCTTTATTCAGAGGGATACAGCACCCGAGCCTCCCTGAAATAAGGACTGAGCTGGGACAAGCCAAAACAAGACGACTCAGTGTACAAAATGGCATCAAACAGGTGTGCAGATGCTCATAAAAGCACCTTAGTGAACTTAATATGAAACTTCTGATTTCCTCAGGTTGGACAGATTTGGACCTCAAAGAGTGTAAACATAAACCTGGGATATAATCAGCTCAATATTCTGACATTAAAGTCTCTGTACCGGGAAACAGGACTTGCTTTGCACAAACGTTGATTGTTTAGGTGTGGCTGTTGCACCCATTTCATGACTGCAGCTGGAAACTGCTCTCAAGGTCACAATGGGAACACATTTTTCGATTATTTTTCAATATTTCCCTCCTGAAATTCTTTCAAAAGCTGGCAACATATCAGCTATTTCAGTGCAGGCCCGTATGGATGTAAACTGCTTTGCACTACAGCATGGAGCACGTATTCCAGCTGCTACTAGCTTATTTATTCAGTCACTTCCACACCCAGCAAACAAACAGTGGTCTCCGCTGACGTCATGGCTATTGTGCTCCTGATATAATAAAGTGTGACTATGCACTGAAAGTTTGTCTTATGTAATGTCACTGAAATCATAAAAGAGTTACACAGCTTCTTTATTTCAGTATGTAGTGTAATTTACATGAGTCCTAAAAGTTCTAGAAACTAAGTGCCCATGTCCTCATTTATAAAAAGGAAATACTGCAGTATACTACTCACACCTGACATGTTGCTATAACCTAGATTAGGTCTTATCTTGTGCGGTGTTCAAAGACACTGTAACCTGAATGGCCGACTCTCTCAGTGGCTTAAGTCACATATTATCAACTCTGCAGAGTGATTAATGCATTTTTCTGAGGACGGTCCTTGTGACCTAAATGTCATGCTTCTTTAGAAAATGTTAGCACTGTACAAGAGAGAGAGGATTGTGCCTGTTAGCCTGCCTCTTTAGCCACTTTATACTGCACAATAATAAGGAAGACATCGGGAAACTAGCCAGGACCGTTTCTGCTGTAGAAAATTAGCCCAGTGTGTTTATGGCTTTACAGTTACAGAGGCGATACTCTTAATATCTTTGAGAAAAAAATACATATGAGGTGTGCTGGGCCTCCCCGCTGACTCCAAAGGTTTTCTTACATTTAAAAAGAAAAACATAAAATATACACACATTATTAAACCTATGTGTTTCTAAATAACCATTCAGAAATAAGTGGGAATTTAGCAGACAGGGAAGGTCTAACAAGCACTTTATAAGTTCGACAGTCACATTTGACAGTAAAAGTCAGGCTATGCCATCACTTTGCTAAATCCATGTTTATCATTCTTTTTCTTTAATGTGGTTCTCAAACAAATGTTCAATCACTGGGGTCATTTGGAAATGATGTGCATGATTAATAGTCCTTACTCTAATTGTTGATATCTGTAATAACATTTTTAGGGCTGGAACTTAGAAGTATTATCTTTATTGATTAATTTGTCAAACATTTCTCAATGAATCGATTGGCTGTGTGGTCAACAAAATGAAAAGATATTCAAGTCATCGTCATAGTGGACAAAAAAGCTGAAAATATTCACATTTGGGAAAAATCAAAGAAATTGAACCCGTTTTCCTTAAAAAAAAAAAAAAATGATACAACAGTGGACAGCTAAGTAATTAATCGACTAATTGTTGCAGCTCTACATGGAGGAAACAAGTGTTTGTTAGTCTTCTCCTGAACCTTAAACAAAACTTATAGAAAAGGCTATCCGGATTCAATACATCTTTCGGACACAAAGACAATGAAGCTACAGAGCTTTATAGACTGAACAGACTTCTGGACTACATCCTGTATATTATAAACTCTTTTCAAAGAGAAACACCAGCAGCACCAAGGGAGGTACATCAAATAGTCCAGAACTCAGTGTGTCTTTGGATAATGTAAGTGACTCTAAGGAACTTTTCATTCATTCAATGTTGATTTAAATGTCAACGATCACTAAGGATCCACCTTCATAACAAGTAGCATTTAAAACAGAATAATATAGAATAGGACACAAACAGACAATGGTAGAACATAATTAATAACAGCACGACTCAAGGAGGATTAAAGCTTATATGTTTTTTTAAAGCGATGCACAGGTAGAAGTATATTAAGTTGTGCTGTAAAATGTGCCAAAAACTAAAATAAACTTTTCCCAAATTCAATTTTTCTAAGTACTGAACAGTTGCCAGCAAATTGATCAAGTAATTGTTGCAGCTCTACACATTTTACTAATCACAACTCATACGACACCATGGATATCTGGACTAGTTCTTCATTTTTGAATATCTGAATTAAAATTATCACTAGTGAAAACTAGATTGTAGATATCTAAAATGGGAGTTTTTCTTTGTAACATATGAAAAAGGTTATTGTGGGAATCCAAACCAGTAAAAATTAAATCAAGTATTTCTGCAATATATACCCTGGCCAACAGTCTAACATGTTAGGAAACCCACAGATTAATATAAAAAGCCTTTAAATGTGATAGTAACACTTGTAATGTGGTTCAAAAAACGATTTGACACATTTACACTTTAACTTCCTGCAACTGCTGTCGCGGCAGACCACGCCCTGTTTCAGAACAGAGATGTCTGATTGGTCGAACCCTTGTCAATCATGTCCTCTTAAACAAATGGCTGACAAGAGAGAAGAAGTTAATTCCGCCTCTTTCATCCACCCAACTAGTTTCCTTTTAACCCAAACTGCCTTATCAGCAACCTAATTACTCTACAAAACGTAAAACCACGCACTTACATTGAAGGGGTTATCGTTGGCGGGCTCTGCGAACGGGTTGTTGTCAAAGTCCGACATTTTGAGACAGGCTGCGTGCTGTTTTGTCCGCCCTAAAACCGAGGAATAAATAACTAACTTGTCTCTACCGTTTGAGTTGACTCTCCTGCCACTTCCTCGAGTCTAGTCTGCAGCGCATGCGCACTGGGCCGACAGCGCGGTGACGTTTTCTTAGCTTTTTTTTTTTCTCATTTTAAATCTTTATTGGTCGGTGCGCATGTTCTTTTTATTACAAAGAAAACCATGAGAAACAAATAATACATCAAAACAAATGTGTAGTATCTTTAACACTTTTTTTTTTGGCTATTCAGTAACTGGAGTAAACACAAAATAATTTATATCAACCTTAGCAAAACAATGACAAAATGTATATGATCAGTTTGATTATTCATGTCTTTTCTCAAATTGTTTGAACAAGCTGCACTGAAACAGGCTTAAGTTATTCGTTTGTTTGTTTGTATTTACTTTAATATGCAGTCACATAATTCATGATTTCATAATAAAATACAAATCATAAAGCAAAACAAAAGTATATATAATCTTGAACACTGGGTGCATCAAGACCAATACCAAGATCTATGTAAACAGTTGTAGTGTAGTCCTGCTGCAGCATTTTTAGTAAAATTTATTTTTTTAAGGTTTCTTACCTGTAAATCTTAATATATGTGTACGAATTAGTCTTGGTATAAGTGTTTATTATGCATATCGTTGCCAATGTTTAAATCACCTAGCAATATTCTATTCTTCAGTAAAATATTTTTTTTAAGAATAAGACTTTTAAGAATACTAGTTTTTGCCAGAAATCATTCACAACCGGGCGATATAAAAAATAAATGCACAACAATTTCTGAGTATCCATTACAGAAGTGAAAGTTTTCCAATTATATGATTTATGAATGAGGCTGCGCAGTGACGTCAGCTGACACGACGTTCAGGAGGCAGCGCGCGCCACCTGTTGGATTTCACTTCAATAATAAAATGTCAATGTGAGGGCTTAGATTTAGATTTTTTTTTTCAGTTATGTATGTCTAATCCTAACCCTTTGCATTTTTTCCATTATGTGCTTTTTTAATCTTCACATACACCAGCTCTTGACCTACTTTTGGTACTAGTATGATAAATAAAACGAATAAAGAGTTAATAAATATTAAGCATAATCTCCTTTTTGAATTCTCAATAGATCACATAGATGCCAATCAATCGAGTTTTAACAACTGTTTGCTGTTAATATAAGAATAAAGATCTGTAACATTTCATGTAAAAGTTATGTACTTTTTTATTGTCAATGACACCAAAAAGATCTTTTAATATTTTAGCTACTGATATCAAAATAACCAGTAATAATTAATTATGAAATGATAAATTATATAATTTCATTATATTTTTTTATTGCAACCTATTACCTCAAAAAAAAAAAAAACGGTAGGGGACGCGCCGGCGGGGGGAGTGACGTCACCAGCGCTCTGACAGCCGACGTCGCAGCCATGGAGGAAGTGAGAGGTGAGCGATATCTTCTCCTCCTTAACTGCGTGAAAATCACCAGTTTTCATCGCTAAACTTTCGCCTTGCCGCTGCCGCTCGGGGAATTGAACGTTTCGTAGATATTACCGGATTATCGGCCGACCGAACAGGCGGCTGCGTGTTTGAGCATCCACACCACCATCATTGTTTCAGCCGGCGTTTTGTTTGTTGCAATGGGAGGCTGCTGTTTCGAAAAGCAGCCCTGTCAGTGTAATAACCCGCAGCTTCGACTTTAACCAGCATGTGAAATACTCCCGCAGACGTATTATTATTATTGTTATTATTATTGTTATTGTTATTATTATTAGTATTATTAATATTATTATTATTACTATAAGGGGGGAATATGTGTCTGGTTTTTACTGTATCTTATCCATGTGGGGTAAAAAATATAATATTGTCATTGACACTCATGCAGACTTACGTATTTGGGTATTTGTGCTTTTACTGTCATTTCATGCAGCTGTATACTTCTACTTCACTGCATGTCTGACTCAAACATTGTGCTTTTTCCAGACCAGTGTGTTATAGTTTAGAGGAGAAAGTATTTTAATTTAATAGATAGATAGAGTTACAGACAAACTTACAGACTATTTCTATTTTGTGCAACTGCATGCTTCTATTTCACTCTGCCTCAGAGTCATATAATTTGTACTTTTTGCTCGACTGCAATCGTCTGACATGTTTCCACACCCTTTCAGTGAAAACTGTGTATGTCCAAATATGGTGCTTTTGAATTTCAAAAGAAAGATGAGGTGTTATTTTATGTGATAAGAAAAGTCTCCTACATCCTAAGACAAATAAATGATATATTTAGCAAGAAAATAAATGATCACAAAAAGCAGATTTTGCTAATAATTTTACTTGTAGTGGAGTGTTTTCACAGATTTTACCTTTTTCCTCCTAAAGGACCAGAATACTTCTTTAAACACGGCCTTTAGTTTACGGGTAACAAAAGAGTATTGTGGGGGTTTGAGGCCCCTGGAATATGCTGGATTCAGTTCTGCATTTCCAGTTCAATCTGAGGAATTCATGCTCTCTGTCTGGTCCCTGCTCAGTGTTTCCCCTCACCTGTGCCGTGCAAAATTACGCATGGGGGAAGATCGGGCTGGACAGCGAGGTGGCCAAACTCGTGGTCGGTGGAGACCCCCTAGCTGTCGTAGAGGAAGGCAAACCCTACGCAGAGGTAAGGCCGAGACTGGGAAGGTGCCGGTTCAACTTATTGAACTGAGCAAGACATTTAACCCTTGCTGCTCGTGGACAGGGTTGTAAAAAAATATTTTAAAAATGATGCAAGAACTGGGTGGTCAAGTCAGAGAGAATATCTGTTATCCTTAGGAACTGTATCAGAAATTAACTTTGTTTATGGGTGTGCTGGTTTAAAATCAACTGCAAACAAACATAATGTCTCCAGGTCTCGCCAAAATTGCAGCTGAAATATCTGAGATAGCATCAGAGGAAAATTTTGATCTGTTGCTTTCGTTCCATATCAAAACAGCAATTTCTAGGTATCTTGCACTTTTTTTATAACACAGCAGAACAGTGAAATGTGCACTTCCAGTTTTCTGAGCTGTCACCTCAGTCAAATAGGAAAACCCGTGTTAGACATTCAGCGTAGGTTGTCAGTTTGTCTACATTTGTGCAGCAGTTTTTGAATCCTCTGTCGGCACAATAGGATCTTTAAGATTTTGCTGTACAGCGTTCCCACTCTGTCGCAGTACGGCGATGCATCGAGTTGCTCCTCGGTGTCTTGGCAGACAGCCTCGCTCTCGCCATGCCTTTCATAAGTCTTTCCTTATTTAGCTCCAGCAGCACTGCAGGGTTTGTCATGAAGGTCAGTAGTTCATGTGAAGACTGTGGTGACATTTTCACGTATCGTCAGCCACGTTAATGTCACATGCCATGGTTGGTCATGTGAGCTGTCAAGTTGATAATCAAAGGGCGGTATGGATGTTTAATCCTATAGTGCAGTATGATGTTTAGCCAGTCTGTGACATGTTACCGTAACAGCTGTATGTTTTGTTTTTTCATAAATGTTTAATTATCGTAATCCTTGATTGTCTGCACATTTGACAGGCTGCATTCTAGTGTTTTTATTGATTAGGTATTCGTTTTTTCTGAGGTGGAACAGACATATAACTGTTACTGTCACATTGTTCGGCTGACCCCGGACAAACGTCAGACCACCCTGTACTGAAAAGGTCGCAGGTCCGAGCCCTGCGTACCGCCGCAGTCAGTGTTTGTCCACCAACAAGTGTGCGTCCTTGAGAGACGAATCCTTCATTTACATTTAAAGCATTAGAGTAACCCTCTTACCTGGAGTGATTTACACTGAGTGGATAGTTAGGAGTCCTCTCTTCTCGCTGAGTGTAAATCACTTTGGATTGCAGCATTACATGAATTGATTAAATGTAAATGTACGATATTAAGCCTTTCCCTCAGAGGACTCCCTTAGGACGCTTGTTAACAGACAATAAGGTGGGAAAGGTGGGAAGCAACAGAAGTGCTGTATCAACATTTTATAATTTATTCTGGATTTAACTGTATTTTTAATCCATGTTGAGAAAAGGGAAAGAGCTTCACCTTCCCGCTTTTATTTTTCCTTTAGATCAGGATTGTGAAAAACCCACCTCTGCAATCTTAAGCCCATTTCTGTTTCAGGAAACGACACCTTCATGAGTATTTTGAAATGACATTACTTATCGCGGTCTCTCCCAGCTGTGGATGGGCGCTCACCCAAAAGGTGATGCCCAGATTAAAGACAACAGGATCGCACAGACCACACTGGGCCAGTGGATCGCCCACTTCCCCGCGTGCCTGGGCTCCAAGGTCAAAGACACCTTCCAGGGCCAGCTGCCCTTCCTCTTCAAAGTCCTTTCTGTCAATACAGCTTTGTCCATACAGGCCCACCCCAACAGAGTGAGTGCACACAAACACACAAACACCACACAGTGTGCAAAGTCTGCTGAAGATGACTCATTCTTCTGAATGTGGAAATTGTTTATAGACAGCTGATGAAACTGCAAACCAGAAACTATCACAGTCTTCAAAATGATCCTGATATACATAATTGTGATTTACTACTGACAAATGATAGTGAGTTTATACCAACTGTTTGAGATCTGAGAGGACAGTGCACCAATTTTACACATCAACGTTGGTTTACAGGTGTTGGGAAGTTCATTTTCATGTAGGAAAAAAACCAAAAAACTATGTCATATAGCAAATCACTAATCTCTCTCACCTTTATATTATGACATAAAAATCCAAGATTCAACCAGTGGCTGCTCTGTTCAATTAAAGTTTCAAAACCTCATGTTGTCATCTACTGAATTGTCTGTTTGGAACCAAAGCTGCTGAAAATGTGCAAAGAGAGGAGAGCTGTATACATACCTACATGTGCTGTACTCGACATGTTTGAATAGTTTTAAGATGAACAGCTGGCATACTAATATTTTTCTGTATTTGGCCCTGTGTGTGTCAGCAGTTAGTCTACACCCTCTCTGCCTGCCTTCTTTGTTAACCCTCTTCCTTTTCTGTCATTGTGGTTCGGTCAGGAGTTAGCTGCTCGTCTCCATGCTCAATTTCCGGAGCACTATCCAGACAACAACCACAAGCCGGAGATGGCCATCGCTCTCACCCGTTTCCAGGGCCTTTGTGGCTTCAGACCAGTGGAGGAGATCTTGGGATTCCTTAAATGTGAGGCCCAAAGTCCCACAGGGTCATTCTCGATTTATTTGGGGCAGCTACTGTGAAAACAAGGGAGGAAAAAAAAAGATGTTGTTTTCCCACTGCCAAACCCATATGTGTATTGTTTAACAATCCATACCTTGTGCATTTGCATCCTTCAGCTGTCCCAGAGTTTCGTGCTCTGGTGGGAAATGAGGCGTCGGATGAGCTGCAGAGCAGCATGGGAGATGCAGTTCAAACGGGTCAGGTGCTGAAGAAATGCTTCACCAGGATGATGAACTGTGAGAAGAAGGTGTTCGTAGATCAGCTCAACATGCTGGTCAAGAGAGTCACTGAGGAGGGTGAGCAGCAAACAAATACACTATTTTGTATTTATTCACGGAGTTCAGAGTCATTAAGCATTACTAGTCAGATTCAAGTTAGGTGTTTGTCTGTGTTGCACACTCCTCTATAGTCTGTCCACGCATGAGAGGATTTCTCAGTTTGTGTAAAGAATCTTGGGAAAAAAAAGTTGTGATACTTATTGAAGTAACACAAGTTCACCTTAAGAAGTTATTATAGAGGAAGACCAGCATCTTCACAAGCTGCCAGTTTTCATTAAAATAACATTTTATCAGGCAGGAAAAGCAGTGAAATAATGAAACAACACATCAAAACATTCATTGAATTTGTTGTGATTTTTAGCCAATTTCGAATTATTCTATTTGTTTGTAAAAAAGTGAGAGTGAGAGTGTGTGTGTGTGTCTGTCCTGGTTAAAATGGTGAAATCTGCTGCATTATATTCAAATCCTACAAACAGAGATCCTAAAACTAATTTAGAAAAAGACACAGGTCAGTTGTTTTGCTCTTTTAAAACACGTTTTACTTACACACTCGTGCTCGATGTTGACGTCCGCTGCAGGTGCAGCAGGGAAGGACACATCAAGCAGCAACGGTGACTTGCTGCTCCGCCTCCACTCTCAGTACCCCGGAGACATCGGCTGCTTCTCCATCTACTTCCTCAACCACATGGTCCTGGATCCAGGCCAGGCCATGTTCCTGGGAGCCAACGAGCCTCACGCTTACCTCTATGGGGGTAAGATGATGCCCTTTTTATTCCATATTCATGAGATTTAGTGCTCATTGTGTCATAGATTACGCCTAATCTTCTACACTTTTGGCACTCTGGCTTCCCTTAGTATGAGAGAGAAGCAGCAATTGAAGCATTAAGATGAATCTTGCATTAATCTTATTGTCAACCAGGTCGATAAAAAGCCAAAAACCAACAAATCACGACAATCAACAATCAAGTCACTTATGACTCTCTGACTGTCCTACTGTTGGAACTCAAAGCACAAAAACAGCTGGTCACTTTAATTTTTAGCAAAAATGACTCAAACAGGAGTAAACAGTGCATATACTGTGGAATATTATATTCACATTTGGTGCTTTATAATATTAGAATGTCAAATTTCGGTGTTACAGCAGCATAAAGACAGATATAAGTACAGTCTATACATATACATTATATGAATATAAATAAGACAACAAAAAATAGAAACTATACAAGAGCAATTAATTTGAACTAAATGTGTCTAAATAATCTTCTCAGTCATCGTTCGTTTTTGTCTTTTAAGGATTTTCTCACAATAAAAACACTGTATGGCACTTTTATTTTAGTTTGTCACTAGAAAACTGAATTCTAGTTATACATTTTTCAAAAAAGGACAAAAAAATGTTCATATTGTTGTGACATCATCCTGCTCAAATAAAACCAGAAATGTAAAATATCTCCCAAAAACATGGAGTAATGCAATCAGTCCCTTAAAAACTTAAACCAAGTGATTCTTACACCCGTTCTCAGGAATTCTGGGAAGTAGATAAAGTAGATAAATCAAGTGGAGGAGGCATTAAAAAGTCCAGTAATGCGTTTAGCCGTACCGTATCTAACGTAGTAAAAGACAGATCTGAGAATTGATCTTCCCATTTGGAGGAGTCGACGCTCACTTTCCTTTTTTTTTTCTTTTCTTTCTACACCCATAGACTGCATCGAGTGCATGGCCTGCTCAGACAACACGGTGAGGGCCGGTCTGACACCCAAATACATCGACGTCAACACGCTGTGCGAGATGCTGAACTACACCCCAGCCCCCTCCAGCTCCAAAATCTTCCCATCTGTCCAGGACGCCTCGGACCCCTGCGTGTCTCTGTACGACCCCCCAGTGCCAGACTTCACCGTCATGAGGATACAGGTGGGAAACCGCAGCTCACCTTTTTATCACAATTAAGGAGCTTTGTCCCAAAAGGAAGTCAATTTAATGCCTTAACTGACTTAAATAACGCATCAAAATATGCTTTAAGTTCCAAAAGTAAAACTACTCATTATGCAGAATGATCCATTTGAAAATTGTTTGCTTGATATAACTTTTAATGAGGATCATTGAAATTATTTTATCAAAGTCAAAGTCAACTTTATTGTCGATTCTGCAGCATGTATAGGAATATATTTTTCTCAAACCCTTGGTGCAAGATGAACATGAAATGAGCTAAAAAATAGCAAACCACAACAAAAATAAGCAAAATGACTACAATCAAATTGGAAAAATAAATAAAGCATGGCACTAAATAAGGCACAGTGTTATATGATTTTATTTTATATTTGGTGTTGGGTAGCTTAACCTATAATAATATATCTTAATGCATTAGTTGATTTATATTTTGTTTAAATAATTTCAGTCTGCAAAACAACTAAGACTGTTAAATAAATGTAAATAAAAGATTTAACAAGTAAAGTAACATTTAAGTGAGTGGATAGAAAAACATTATTTTCTTCTCTAACTATTGATGAGGTTGAATAAGTTGAACGTTCCCACCTCGCTCTGACCCCCCCGTGCAGGTCCCGGCCTCGGTGAAGCAGTACACCGTTGCTCCAGTTGACAGCGCCAGCATAATCCTGGTCATCGAAGGTGACGCCACGGCGACCTCTGCTGCCGCCCTCTCCGACGTCACGCTGAGGCGCGGCACCGTCCTGTTCGTCTCGGCCAACGAGAGCGTCGCCCTGCACATTGCCTCCCCCTCAGGGATGACCATGTTCCGGGCCTGCTGCCTCCTGTAGGCGCGAGCCGGTGTGAAAGCTCATACTACCAACGTTTGACTTGAAAGGTCGACAACACGTGATGGATTGAGCCCAGCGATCACTTTTTAGGAGGTAGTATGCTGAAGGAGCTTTCAGACACGGTGATTCGATGCCCGTCTGCGCCCGCTGCTCCCCCCCAAAACCCCAAACTCCCCCTGTGGCCTGCTGTGCCGCCTCCAGCATTTTCAGCTTTAAAATCCAGCAGATTTGAATTGGTTTTAACCCTTTTTTAACTTTAGTGGTGCAATTACATCTTATGGAAAAAGCAGAGAATGTGCACATTCCTAAATTCTTTACAGGTGCTGGACAGACAACACGTACAAAGAATAGAAAGTGGGAAAAAAAACCTCCACAACACTGAAAGGGAGCCAATCTGAGGAACTGCACATAACACCGCTCAGACC
>JAOXYL010000090.1:5324568-5340505 GCA_028564955.1 Terapon puta | reverse complement strand
TCAGTTCCTGATGATGGAAACTAAGCAATTAACCTAGAAAGCTTTAGAAGCTTTTCTTGAGCGTAAAAGTGCTCAGACAAAATGAAAAATTGACAGTTTACAATTACATCACAGCAGGATGTGTGAACAGCTAATAAACCTTCCCTGCAAACTCCATCCACTGATAAAGACAGTGAGATGCACTTTCTAAGCCCCCCCTTGTGATATTTTCTCTTTTTATTCTTCGTACGCTTACAGCTGTATGTTCTTACCTTCCGCTCTGAGACAAAGACAACGCACACTCACACTAACAGTGATTTTACCTAAATGGCACTGAAGCAGGGCAGGGTTTATGTTTACACCGGTGCAGTACGCCACTGCTCACCGCTTTCTACGACAACAGCACCGCCTTGTTGAGGACTGAGCATGTCTGTTATATGAGCCAGCAGTCTGTCTTTCCCTAGGGTCACTGGTGGTGCAACTACCTTGTTTCATCATTTTAGTTTAGCCTGAACAAACGAAAGCCCTCCTCTGGGGAAAACGTACATTGTCAGTATATCAGCAGTTGAGAGTATATAGTGTAATACTGCGATGCCTGTGCATGTTTGATTTACAGCAGAAACACTGGAAAGGGTCTTCTTCTGTCTCCAATTTCTCACAGCGAAGTAGACCCAGGAAAGTATTACTGCTTTTTACCGTTACCAGCGCATGTTTACGGTCTGGAAACTTCTCCTCCACGTAGTGAACAATCATAAAAAGAAAAAAACAGGAGCAAGCAAAAAAGAAAAAAAAGGCCATTACCTATTTACATCCCATTGAGCACGACAATGTGGGAAAACAGGAATGCGTATCGATTAAGACTGAATTTGTAGGACTGAAAATGCACTACCGCTGCTTGTTGCGTACGTACCCAGCCGGTTAACACGTCCACGTCTTGTACAGTCGTACAACAAAATGCTGCATTCGATTTTATAGTGTCATAGGAATAAACACGTCTGTATTTCTGAGTATCTGAAGCCAAATTTTTTCAGACTTTGCATGTTTTGTCGTTTGTACCGAGTCATCAATACGTGACATCAACGTCCCGAGAGAAACGGTCCCTAAAAAGCCACGCTGTATTATGAGGTTTTACATGATTCTGTCGCGAGGTTCGTCTTTTACGATGATCGCTTTCCAACACGTTGGTACAATATTGTAACTATATGATTTCAGTATGGTGCAAACCTCTGCGTAATATTCCAGTTCACACCAGGGTCAGTCTGAATTCAATCAATTGTGAAGTGGATTTTCTTGTTGTAACAGTTTTTATATGTAATCCTGGATCAAATATTTGAGAATGAACGCTCTATCAGCCTGCCTACTCACCAGTGAGTAAATATTTCTGCGAACAGTTTGACTTTAGTGAACTAAGCCAACCCCGGTGATGCTTTTACCTACGTCGTGACACGTTTGTGACGTAGGCTGATCTCTACGCTTGTCCCTAATATAGATGCACTAAACCTGTAGTTGTTTGTTGTTGCTAAAATTGTTGGGGGAAAAAAGGAAGAATAATATTAAGAGATAGAAGGATGTTTGTAGTTAAAAATCATTGCATTTCTTTTATTAATGAACCATTACCTCAAATTCATCCTTCTCTATCTCTAAACTTGTAGAGCCTTCTCTTATTTTTGTGAAGAAACAACCTTTTTGCCATCTTTTCAAAATGTTTTAATTTAGTGAGGTAACCTTGTAGAGGTCACTGTTTCAAACACCATTTGATTTAGATTTTTTCATTTAACCACGACTTGTTACTGATTTTGTTTTAAAGTCACCTTTTAGTTTGAACGCTGTACGTCTAGAACTTTGCACAGAATCACTTGTTGATATTTTAGTTGTTTTTTTTTCCACTTTAAAATCATGTCCTTCAAGTGCACACAATTATGAAGGCCACACTGTTTTACCTTAATTGTTTTATTTAACTACTGTAAGGATGTTTCTTAGGATATTTCTCTCGTGAGGGCATGGTTTGGCATTTTTGATTATGGTGATGCTGTAGCCTGGGACTGCAGAGAAACGTGTATGTAAAACTGGTTTAATAAAGCCTTGTTCTGTTCTGTTACACGGTCCAAACTCCTCATTTCTTCACTGTTTGTTGTTTAAATTTGTACACTTCCAAGCAATTATTATTACTATTGTTGTTGCATTAAACACCCATTTCACTATAATTTACTCATGTGGAGCAGTATAATGGAAAAATACATCAATATTGTGATAAAGGTTTAGGTTTAAGTTATAAAACAGTAATCAGCAATCACGTCTATGATTTGGAACAAACTGTAGAAATACAATATAATCATGAACAGATTTTATTTATCTCTTACAACCAAACAAAACACAAAGTATACACAAAGGAAAATATCCAAAATAATTTTAGTCTTTGCATTTTCACCATTCATACTCATAAATATATAAGATGAGACTGTCTTAGTGCAGCTGCAACGTGTCCCCAATCTGGCCAGTGTTGTGCAATAAATAAAAGTTCAAAATGACATAAAGCTAATGAACTACAGTCCCAAACAGACTAATGAATAACCCAACACTCCGTATTCTAAGTGCTGCACTGGGCTGAATTAGGCCTGTGAGACGTCCAGATGTGCATGTCCTTTCCTTTTCCATTTTCTTTTTTTTTTTCTTCACCGAAGAGGATGTCTGAAGTGATTTTCAGCTGTTCCGCCGTCAACATTTGGAGCAAACTGATTGCAAAGAAAGATCGACAACCTTTTGTTTTTGGCCATCAAGCAATCCAGAGGTGTGTCTTCTTCTTTGCTGCTGATAAAGTTTTACATCAGGGGTCTAATTCTGACAATAATTCTTTGATGTGAAAAGTTTTATAATTCGTGAAGTTCTCCATCAGCTTTGCCCTTTGTGACCTTTGCCAACCCCCTGAAGTGGTCCCACAGGGGCCGCTGCTCTGGCACTTTGGGTTTCACAGCTGGTTTGTCTTCCATGGTGTCCAGTGTAAACTTATGTCGACAGATCAGCTCGGTCGTGGGCTGCAGCACGCCGTACAGCGCCTGCAGTGCTCGCACGTCCGCCAAAGCATCGTGGGCCATGTAGCTCACGCCCAGCAGCTCCCTGACCAGGTTCTCCTGTCGAAAGCTCTGCAGGCCGCGGTCCTTCAGCATCTCCCGAGCCAATGGCAGAGTGTCGATGTAGCCCGAGACCGAGGACTCGAACTCTGCTCGGAGGCCCAGCTCGTTGAGGGCCCGAGCCAGCACAGGGCAGTCGAAGCGGCGGATGTTGTGGCCGATGACGAGCGGGCGTTCAAGCATGCGAAGGAAAGCTATGAAGGAGACCAGGACCTCTCGCAGGGAGTTGGTGAGGACGAGCTGGCGGCGGAGGTACAGCCTCTGCCTGTGGACCCTGAAGCCGGTCACTTTGGTGGCACCTCGCTGCATTCGACAGCGAGGGATGACGTAGAGGTTGAGCGAGTGGCTTCCGCTCACCGCCGCCAGCTGGACGATCTCACAGCCCTGACCTGGAAGAACGAAACAGGAAAAAAAAAAAAAAGGCATTGCTGTACCCTACAGACACCTTCAGATTTTGGGTGTTAAAGCAGCAAATGTGACAACTTTAATAAACTGATAAAAGGCCAAGATCATTAAGGAAAGGATGTTTGGAGAAAATCACTATAGTATAAGTCACACTCACAGCACAGGGAAGCACTTTTTTTGTATTGACTTCTTTATCAATGAGCACAGGTGTCAACTTCATTTTCTTTTTGCTCCACTAAAAACCACAGAGGCGTCATAAAAGTTCACTTTCAAGGATGGATCCAGCTATTAGTCAATTTTTTACTTTTTTTTTACACATATTTATATATTTAGTCTGAATGACTGCTCAAAATCTATAAAACAAAACAAATACAATAAACAAACAGGTATATACACACGTATATTAAACAAATCATTAAATAGATCAAGTTTTTAGTCTTTATCTCTTCAGTGGGTCTGTTGTTGGGTTAGAGAGATGAATGAAGATAAAAGTAAAGATAAGAAAGTCTTCAGATGTGACAGACCTGGTCAGGGACTTGGATTTTTTAAATAACATTATAAAGTGGTCTCACCCAGTCCAGTGGTCTCCAGGTCAAAGAAAACCTCTTTGGACTCTTCAGATCCGCCTAAAGTTTGCATCTCGGCTCGGCCACAGCTGAAGCGACCTTCATCCAGTCTGACAGAGGAGCTAAAACACACAGGACGGGTCTGACTCCATTATCCGTCTTCTCAACGAGATTTTCCCTCCGTTTGATTAAAACACATATGAAGACACGCGGAACTTTCAAAATAAGAGCCTCTGTAAGATCACGTTTAAAGAAAAACAAGATGTTAGGAGCTTTAAAAACACACTAACCGAAATAATCTGGAGCTATAAACTGTACACTACGTGTCTGTGTAAAATACAAGTATTACTTTTCAACAAAAGCGAGAGCAAATCAAGAATAGTTTCAAAACAGCCTCCATCACATCTGCGCATGCGTAGAAAACACTTCTTCTGCTTCTTCTTCTTCTTCTCTTTGTGTTAAAAAAATGATCTAGTGCTGCCCTCTTGAGGACAAAAACAGCCCTTCACCCAGGCAATGGCAAACAAAAAAATTGGATCAACGTCTGCATGAACACAGCGCTGGTGGAAAGTAACTTACTACATTTACCCCATTTGTGTACTTAAACACAATATTATTTAAGAAAAAAACAGTATGGTTAATTAATTTCACCGCCACCATGTTTCATGATACTTTGGTAAAGGTGTGACATCTGATTGTCCATTATGTGATTATAAAAAAGCCACTATCAGTATATATCATATCACTATTATAATTAATATATCATCGATATTCGTAAATGAATGGCACTGTGAGCAAATCATCCTTTCAGGATTATTTTTATTTGATTTAATCTCTGTACATTGTGATGGACAGACACACTTTTTATAACAACATGAAAACACACAGAAGCAAAGAGCATTTCAAATGTTTGAGAGAAGAATACAAAAGTGTACAAAAGTCTCTGCAAACCATTTAAATGACTTAAATTGTTAAAGGGAAGCAGCCGAGTCTTTGTGAGGATCCACCTCAAACTTTCCTCTCTCATCCAGACAGTGATTTCCTCAGTTTTCCTAAATGCTATGCAATAAACTCTTGGAGAAAAGTCTTGAAGACCTGATATCAGTTATACAAATGAGCAGAAATGAAAAAAAAATGCAGCATGCCTTGCAGCTGCATTGCACACTATGACGGCTGGTCTGTGGAGAGAGTTCTCCTTGAATGACAATAATTAAAAAATATGAAGTTGTCTAAAATAATTAACAGGAAATTTAATGGTTCTTGTATGCTACAATTTACTGGGAAATAAAAGAGTTCAACACTCTTGAGTGTGACATGTCACAGTACATTACACAACAAAACAAAATAATACAAATCATTATACAGAGCGTATCTAGTTTGGGACAAGACATACAATATTTGTCTGCAATTGCAAGAAATATACCCGTTTAATTTTTTTTCTTGAATGTCCAAAATATCAGTCTCTCCATGCACCTGAGAGTGCAGGATGAGAATAAATCTACACAGTAAAAGTCCTTTTTAAATAGAATAATTTCTTTTTATATTCAGATCATTTCCATTTTTTTCTTTGTAGCTTTTTTTTAAAACCTTCGAGTTGGAATAGTAAAGTTGGACATGATCCGGGTGCTGGGCCTCCACTTGTTGAAGAGCTCCTGCAGCATCCTGGCGTCCTCCACAGCGTTGTGAGCGCTGTAGGTTTGTCCCAGGAAGTGGCGGACCATGTTCTCCTGAGAATAACTCCTGAGACTAAAGAGGTACTTGCTCAGCGGGAAGGTATCCAAGAACCCGGTTACCACCTGCTGGAACTCGTGGTGGAGGGAGAGCTGTCGCAGCACTCTGCTCAGCACAGGCGCATCAAACCGCCGCGCGCCGTGGGCCACCAGCACCACAGGGCAGCAGAAAGAGCGCAGGAAGTCGAGGAACGAGGTGAGAGCGTCGACGAGGGGGACGGTTTCCATGCGGACCCCATGGAGGAACAGGGTGTCATCGCTGACGGTGAAGCCTGTGACCCTTCTGGCACTCTCGGTGAGCGGGCGATGGGGGAGGATGTAGGCGTTGAAGACCCTGTCCCCGCTGATGGCCGACAACTGGATGATGTCACACACATCAGTGTCTGAAAGTTGAAAAGAGAAGAGATGTAGGGCCATATGAGTAAATATACCAAGGTGGTTTTAGCTCCGCTTATCAGCATCTTCAAAGCTCACAAATGAACATTTTACATTCATTTATTCGGATGATTCCCTGAACAGGCACACTGGCTGGTTTTTGTTACGTTCCTGCAGGTCCAGGCTACCTATTTACCTCTGTTTTCATTCTTTGTGCTAAGCTAAGCTAACTGGCCATGGCTCCAAATTTAGCATACAGATGTGACAGTGGCATGCCACCTCATACAAGAATACAAACAATCCAATTTATTATCCAAAATGTTGAATTTTGAGTGATAAAAACGGAACCACCTTCATAACGACTGAGCAGACTCAATAAGAAATCAAATGAACTGATCAATCGACCTACTCTATGGATGTTGACAGCTCTTCACACTTGACACTGCACTTCACTAGGTCATCAATGACACACCCAGCAAGTCTGAAGTCAATCGAATGAGAGGTGGTTGAGATAATCAAAGGACAGACAGATAGACAGTCTATTTAAAGATAGACTGGACTACATTAACCACTGTGAAGGGTCATCCAAACATTAACATTAAAACTCAAGTTAGAGCCTCATTAGTTATAAAAGTCACTGACAAATAATAAACGCAACATTTTTTTTTGTTTCAACTGGTACATGTGTACATCCAAAAACAGGGAGCAACAATTTCTTTTGACTTTTCATGTGAACAACACCAGTACAACAGAATAGATGGAGAGGAATTTGCGCCATCATACCATTATTCAAACCATGTCTAAATCCTCATTATGACTACAAGCTTTTCACTCCACCTTCCAGCTTGGGTGCGCAGAACAACAATCAACACTTTGGATTTCTGATTTTTGATTTCCAAAAGAAATTAGTCAAAAAGTAGGAATCCTGAAAACTGTGTCCCCTGACATTTTAAACAGACAGAGAAATGACTGATTATTTTGATTATATAAGGTGTTTTCTCAAAGCTGTACACTCAGCCATGACAGCGTCCTTCTCTAGACGTCTTCCTCTACACTCGTCGGGGGTCAGGTGACCGAGTGATTCATCAGCTTGTTTCCTGGGTTGCCAACGCTCCCTGTTTCTCTTCTGCACGCTCATCAAAACGGTGCTCAAAAATGTTTTCTGTTGCGCCATCTTCCCGACTGTGTGATGGTAATGAGTCATGTTGCGCCCACGTGTTGACAACCACAAACTCAGGTACTTGAAGTCTCGAAGAAATCCTGTGAGTTTTCTGTGACAGGAAGGGTAGTTTTGGCACACAGTCCGAAATGGGGCAAAGTTGAGCGACGCAACTCATTATTATTTCATTGTTATATCTGGTACCTGATATTATAATTTAAAAGACTTATCCTTTAAAATGTTAGAAAATACTGTGCCAAGCCCAGAGGAGCCCGCCTTTGATATATTTTATTCAATCTGCGTGTCACATCCTGTAGCAGCCACAGGAAAAGCATCACTGGTTTGTTCGCGGTCAGGAGCAGACGCATCCTCGCGTTGCGTAATCTCACCAGCCTGCAGTCTGCACATCTCCGAACAAACCATTTGCATTATTTGGTCAAGTACCAGAAGAACTGGAAGTGCAAGAGGCCGAGGTCACGTGAGCATGTGAGATTAGAAACCAATAAAAATAGAAACTGAAACGTTTGTTCGTTATCAGAGAGAGACTCCACCTGATCCCAGCTCACAGGAAGAGCTTTTTGACTGCACTGATAAAAAAAAAAAAAAGCTGTGACGTCGGACAATATCAGGTGGATCTTTATTAGTCACGCTGCTAATACCAACGTCTAGTTTGTCAGCAGAGCAAAAAAAAAAAGGATGCAAGTGAAAATGAGTTAAAAGCAAAGTGGATTTAAATCCAATTTTGAAGTACTGATATATGACACAATACAATATCATACTTGTTACTCTACATTTATATTGACAACTTTACTTACTGCTGTAGTTAATCAGTACAAAGAGCAATAAACTGATATATGATGACATATTTTTATGGATTAAGCTACCAAACTGTGTACAAAGTAATTCAGTTGAGCCCCACCTTTATCAACATGAGTGATTCTCAAACATCAATACATCAATAATCATAATTCAGTAACAAATATAACAGTCTATACTGCAATCTCATTTTATGTAATAAATAACTCAACTTTTTTTCATTGAAGTATATTTAGCTAACGGTAATACTTTTTGAATATAGTTACTTTTACATGTAACCTTTAGTATCGCTGCTTCAACTGAAGTACGATAAATGACATAGAACTTCTTCCACAGCAAGTTAAAAGTAATAAAAAGTGATGCAGTGTGTGTGTGTAATGAGGTCAAACACTTAAGAATATTAAATATTCAAGAGAAAAATAAGTGGAGCCTGCTGTTAATCTTCAATAAGAGTGCATATAGTATTAAATTAAATATATAAAGAAACGTGACAATAGTGACTCTGACCATCATCAGATAAGGTGATCAGACACAGTAATATATTGTTAATGAATTACTGATGATGAGACAAACAGATTTAAAGTGAATTACCTTATCCAGTGGCCTCCAGGTCAAAGAAAACTTTGGTTCTCTCCTCAGACATCTGCAGGAGTTAAATAAGAGAAGAAATATAAGTGTGTCCCATAAATGTGCCAATAGTGAAATAAGTGAATAAATGTGTGTCAGAGTGAGAGAGAGGAGGAAACTCACCGTGTGACAGTTTGATGTGGCGTCAGCTGATCGTGTGGCAGCTGAAACAACCTCAAGCTCTGCTCAACACATCCGGGAGGGATCAACAGGTGAATCACTGCCGCAGCATTTCACAACGCAGACGCACACAAACACACACACACACACACACACACACACGCATCAAACTTTCATTTCAGTGGAAGAGAAACTCGACGTGTTTCGTTGCGTTTGTCTGTCTTGTCTTGTCTTTTCTCTCCCGCCCCTGCTGCGCGGCTGAAGCTGCTTTCTGTGAAGGTGGCCGCTCGTTTGGTTTCATTTTTGACCCGACAGGAAGTGAGGGCTTTTGTTGTGGCAACTGTTGCAGGGACAAGTTGTGAAACTTCTGCCCAGGTTTGGAAATGAAATCAGTTCATGTACCAGATTAAAAAAGAAAAAAAAACATATATCACCCATCAACCCTCTAATGAATAATTGTAATAAAAATTAATTAAGTAAAAAAATATATATAAATGATCTGAAAAGAAATGAATAGATAACATCATTAATCAGTCTTAAAATGTAGTAAGGAAAATTTTTACATTTAGTATTTACATGTCAGCACGCACGACTTTAAACTTCAACACCATTAAAACATATATATATATATACATACATATATATACATATATGTACACATACATACAATACATACAGTGTATGTATATGAAGTAGTATCAGTGTTGTTACAGAAACTTTAAATGTAATAGAGTATTTTACTGAGGGTATTACTAGATTTACTTCCGGTGAACTACTCTGCACCTACACCTCTGACAAAACTGACTCGAGAGTGTGGTCATGCAACGATAATGAGCTTTTATATATATTTCAAAGGAAAAAAAAAAAGGAATATACTGTATATAATATTCAAAGCCTAATAATGTATTTAGTATTATCACATACAGGCAGTCTTCTGAGAAACGTTACAGTGATACCACATGAATCCCATCATAATAAAGAGCCGCATTAATATCACACAACAGGAGTTTCATTCTTATTATACTGAATGACTCATTTACGTCCAGCTGTCTTTGCAGAGGACAGAGGGCACACCCCGACGACACACCTGATACTGAAGAACCGGTCCTTATTAAACGACCTTTTTTTTCCCTCTGCAGACACTTTAATTGGTTATGGCAGCGCTGATAACACAAACAACATTAATGATGACTCCGCTCCTTTCAAAACCTTCACGGTGAGTCAGCAGGCCCGAGACCAGAAACCCCCAAAACTGAAGCCTCTTCAGGTAATCCATCCATCAGTCACTCATTTACAGCTGTGAGTAATCAATGTTTATCTGTTTGTCCCATATGGCCAAAAGTATGTAGACACTCCTAACCGCATACTGAGCGGGCATGACGAGACCAGACCTGCACAGGTCTGACTTCGATCCGAAAGCTGTGGAGGAATTTCAGCAGCGACTCGACTCGATGCATGAACAATTTGCGTGACATCAACAGTCGTAAAAGCTCAGTGTGTGATGGAGAGGTGGGCAGGTTATGATGGATGCTCCAGTCGTGGACTCAGGCTGTCTGAAGCTGAATTACTACACCTCTGTGATAAAAACAAGGGGAACTGTTAACTAACACTTACCTGCCATACATAGAGATTACTTTGGTGACATAACGGATGAGTGTGAACAGTCGCTCACTGGGACAGTGAATGTGACCAGTGAGAATACATAAAGGTTAAAAGATCCACTTCAGGAGTCCCAGTTCTCAATCTGTGAGAGATGACGGCTACAGATACTGCAGCCTGCTTTTACTACGTTTTAGAAATGTCTCCCGAAAACATAGACCCTAAATGCTGTTGGCCAGTAAGAGACCACATCAGTTAAAAAACACACTTTGACATGCCTATCCGGTTATCCAGGAATAGCTTATTCATGGTAATTACTCAGGAGCTTTGCAGTGACTCACTACTGGCTGGCTGACAAGAGTAAACAAACATTTGCTTTTAGTCTTGTATTGCAGGATGTTTTGTTTTTTTTTATTTTGGTATTACACTTAGTTACACCCTCTGCATCAGACTGTGGGTCCTTAAGCAAATCCTTCAGTAAAAGACTCAGAGACCCGAGTAACTAACACTTCCATGCCACAGTAGGACTGATGTTAACTGATGTTCATCAATGCACTGATGTTTACTGAGGTCCTAGCGGTGCACTTTATGTTTTTTTACATTCCAGTTAATTACATATACTGTGAAATCCTATTTGTGCAATAGCAATATTTACATTGAAATACATCTGTGCTATACCACTGCACATCTAACTGGGTAAGGCTGTATGTAAATACTGTCTGTTCTTCTTCTTATTATTATTATTTATTGTACATATTGCTTTTGTGCTTATATCGTCTCTATATTGTCTTTCCTATATTTAATCTCTCTCTTTTGAGCTGCAGTTGCTGTGAAATGTTACCATTGTGGGATCAGTAAAAGATGATCTTATCTTATCTTGGTTATTAAGTTAGGGTTCAATCCTAGGGCCACTTTTGTACAGTTAGCATCACAGATAAGAGTGAATAAATATTTAAATCATACGTGGATTGTTGATTGTTGTATTGCTGGCACCGTTACATCATCAATAAAAGGTCAACCTATAAAATAAGTGGTTTGTGTGGCCTGGGGAGGATCGACTACATACACGCACTGTGTTTTGGTGAGAAAATAAATGTACGTGACATACTGTGACGTGCTGCTGTGTAATTCGAATTTCTGTCCTTTCAAAATAAAACATTACACAACTCATTTGTGTTTGGCTGCAGTTTTGCTTTTTTAATAAGCAGATGAATTTCCCCCATAAAGTTTTTTTTTCTTACAACCATAGACATGTTTGTATCATAAAAAAAAAGAAATATAACACAAATTGCACCTCATACATAACTGTGTCCAGAGTGGTGCAGACAAAGAGACACTTTTTTTTTTAAACCGCTTCGTAGCACAAACATGACAGACCGAGTGCGGCCTGTTAAAATGTCGTCATGATTAATAGTAGATAATGAACCGTACACAGGATAATATATCCTTTTATAACACCTTTTATAACAGATTCTTTTTAACCAATGTACACCCCAAAAAGCATGATCATAAATAGTACATACACTGTGTATAAAAGAGGAACAAAAACAACCAGAGAAAGCAGAGCATGCCTTCCAGTGACAGGTACATTCACTATTTTTAACTTTTTTTTCTCCTTTTCTTTTTTTTTTTTTTTTTTTTGCAGAATGCCATATACACAGCCTGGACATGTACAAACACCATCCCATCAAATATCAGCTTAAAGGATATTTGACCTGGAATCAGTTTTGTCCCTTCAGCTCACCTCTGAAACAGTCCTTTTATTTTTATTTTTTGTCTTAACAGGATTATGTTGTAAAAAGACGGCCCCGTGCTTGCATTAAAACTGAGATCAGCACAGTCTTTACTGAGACTTCCTTCCAGCTTCGAGGAAAAAGTTGATTAACACTGATTGTGTCGGTGAGATCGGAGCAAAGGTTCGCCAGTAAAGAGACGCAGCAAGCGAGGGGGAGGAAGAGGGACGTTGCAGCTAAAGTACGCAGACACCATCGCTGTAAAGCTACCGAGTAGGCCCATTAAACTGAACATCACACCAACTGCTTCGATACCGCATGGACAGAAGACTGAGAAAGATTAAGAATATGCAGAAACACGTGGACGGTCGGAGTTAGTTGCTACTTCTTTTTGTCTGGTTAACAGGCAGATTAAATGCTACTTTTCACAGCCAGAGCCGGGACAGAAGAGGATGGAAGAGCTATTATTATGGTGTAAGAAGAAGAAGAAGAAGAAGAAGAAGAAGAAGAGGAAGAAGAAGAGTATCTGGATGGCTCAGAGGACATCATGGACGGTTGAGTGTGGGGGAGTGCAAGAGTTCCCCCACAGGTGCAATAAAACTCAGACTGATCAAACATTTCAGAAGTCTGAGTGAGCGTTAGTGTCGCTTGATGGTTGCAGAGAATTTTTTTTTTCACCATCACGAGAAGAGGAACATGTTTGGGGGGCACTAGTGTATGCGTGCGCATAGAGGAGACTACACGTACACAAAGTGGGGGCTGACACAGTGGCAGGAATAATTCATTCATTCATTCAGTCGTTCACTCACATGCATACAGATGATAAAGAAACAAAATGGCTTTCGTCTGAACAAAAATAAACAATATTGACAACAAAAACATGACATCTTTGATATCAACAACATCACCTATAATACAGCAATGATATATATATACATATATATGTATATATATTTATATAAATTCAAGTCCTGATGTGGTAACACTGATGTTTCTGGATAAAAAATAAAACAAAGAGCTTGCAGGGAAAGGCAGGCACGACAACCCGCCTATGGCTGATTGACACTTGACACCTCGGGTAAGTAAACACGACACCGGACTCGCAGCACTGTGAGCGCACGCCGACAGTGTTTTCCTTCAAATATTTCTCGACAGTGTAACCCGACGACGCCTAAAAACTGGCTCTGTGCATTGTGAGACAGGAAAAAAACAAAAGTGGAACCTGAACTCACTTCACTTTGCAAAATAGAGAACAGGAAATAGAGATTAACCAACAATGAACGACCCAGGAGCAGCACTGGAGTTTCTTTCTATGTACACCTTTTTTTTTCCTCTGTAACATAATAATAATAATATTAATAATAATAATAATAATAACAATAATAATAATGTAACATACAGCTGTAATGTATTTCTGTACAGTCTCTTCAAACTGATGTAGGAAAAAGTGTGATGGAGTAGCATGCAGCCTCGAGGCCAGTGTGTCCCGTGTAAACGTGAGAAATGAAAAAGCAGACTCAGTTGGCGCTGGTTACAGACAAAATGTCCGCTAGTTCAGTCAGTATGGCTACATTTCTTCTGGGTGGTTTCGCCCACCTGCCCGCATGCTAAAAACTAAAGATGGGGCACTGTAAGATTTGGCTTTTGCAGGTGTGGGTTTTTTTCTCTGTGTGTCTTCCCGCCCGTCCTTCCCTTCTTTCTTCTTCTCTCTCCCTCCTCCGAGCGACCCCTGATGCTCCAGCAGGGGTCGAACAGCGCCGACGTCGCTCTGCTTCAGCTTCCCGCCCTTCACGTTAGCCATCACCTCTCTCTTTCTCCATCTGTGAGCGTTGACCCGGACCAGGAGGAGGGGGCGGATCCACCGAGGAGGGGCACACTGGTGCACAAACCTCGCCCCCGTGACCGGCCTCGTTCAACCCACCGTGCTCTCCCTCCTCCCCTTCTCGTCCACACTACGGGCGAGGCGCGGGCTGGCGTTCCCTCCCTCCTCGGCTTCACACCATGAACTCGTTGCTGCCGTACAGAACCAGCTGCTGCGGCCCCGAGCTGAAGTCTGAGTCCCTCCGGTGGCCCCCTGAGGGCTCTCGTGGTGAGCTGCGGCTCAGCCTGAGCCTGTGGCGGGTCTTGCCGGCCCGGAGGCTCCCGTCCTCCTCGGCCAGCGGGGCCCCCAAACCGCAGGAGGTGAGGAGGGGCCCGGAGGAGGAGGAGCGGAACCGGTAGTGAGGAGAGGGAGAGCCGGAGGCGTTGGAGGAGAGCGAGGAGGAGGGGTGGTAGGAGGAGGAAATGGTGGAGGTGGAGTCCGCAGAGTCCTGGGAGTCGGGTTGGCGGCGTAGAGCTCGTCTGCTCTTTGCCTCCGACTTTCTGGAGCGATAAGTGCCACGATCTGCAGAGAGACACACAGAGGGGTTCCAGAGATTATAAACTCAATCCCGCCCAGTGATTGTTACTGAGTACACATCCTAATCATGTTGACAGTATCTAAAAATAAAACCAACAAGACGTTCAAAACTAAGAAAGCCTCAGAAGGTGGTTTGACAAGCAGATGTTGAAAAGGTGTTGATGCATCCGACACTTTCTGGCAAACGGTATAAACTTAACTTTTGATTTTATTCAAAGAAAATGAAGTACTGAAAATCAAAATTATACTCATGGCCACTAATGCAGAGAAAAAGAGGGCACGTCTGTGGGTGAGCAGATCTCTTGATACCTGTTCAATCAGAGTTTTCCATTTAATTATTAAACAGTCGAGTGTGTAACGCAAGAAAAGGGACTGTGAGATTTTAAAGTTTTGTGGAACGAATAAACTACTTTGCACTGGAGAAGTCGAGAGTTTGATTCTTCTGCATCTCAGTGTTCGGTTCCTGCTAATAACCTCGGTGGTGATCTAAAGTTACAGCAGGCTGAAGAGGAAGATGAAGGAAATCGATCAGGACGCCTCCAAGCTGCTGACCTGATCTTTATTTCTTTAAAGTGTAATTCTCTCGGCAGGAGGTGTGTGGCAGCTATAAAGTCTTTAGGTAAAGTGACACTTCTATCGGTCATATGACAGATAATTCAAGCAAAATTTAAGTCTAAAAAATACATGTCAGTGTATTAATCCATGTGATGGGATTAATATTCCTGTTGCATTAATGAGGATGCTGCATTTTACTGCTGTAGATGTTTCAGGTTGAGCTCATTTGAACTACTTTATATACTGTTGAGTAATATAATCTACATGAGCGCGTTGAAGACTATAAGGTCAAGTATTCTGTTTTTTCCTTAAGCTCTCAGAGGGAGGGTTGTATTCTGTACACGACTCCGACTTTATGTAAAGTACTCTGAACTGGTTTTGTCTAACCCAGTGCTACACAAATAATATTTGAATACGTTTGCAGTGTTGCTGTCCTGTGAGAGCCATGTATCTCTAAAAAGTATGAATGCTTGTGATAAACTGAAGGTACACGTAAATGTTTTTTATAGGAAACTGTAATCTGCAAAGTCACTAAAACTGTCAGAAGACCTTGTTCCTCTTTTCTCTCTCCCGTCATTTCCTGTTCTCTCCAATAAAGGTTAGTACAGTACACATGAAATCCCTCCTGCTCCATCAACGTGAGCACCAATCAGCTCATACTGTAGTGTGGAGAAAAAAGCTGTAACATCCTGATGACTGTGATTATAAATACTTGTATGTACTGCACACACACACACACACACACAC
>JAOXYL010000090.1:5307160-5317590 GCA_028564955.1 Terapon puta | reverse complement strand
ATTTTAACATTTTAACATTTTAACATTTTAACAGGTGGGATGTTACAGCATCCTGAAATAATAAACCTTCAGATAGATACAGGACAACAATAAGAAAAAAAAATCTCCTCCTACCTTTTTACTGCACTTGGTGGTCATCTTGGAGCAGCACTTCCTGTGGCAGGCGTAGCGACACACTGCAGACAAACACAACAACACGATCAGCACGACTGCAACGACCAACTAACCAACCAGCCAGTCACGACCTCAAAGACGAACGTTGAGGCGGCGGCGGCAGCAGGGAGCTCGGATGTGAAGCTGCTGGCTGAAAGTGCAGATGGAGCTCGTAACTAGATAGAAGATAGATTTATGAAAGGAGCGGGGGGTTTAATCGAATTTTTCTGACACTCAGGGAGGCAAGGCGAGCGTGTGTGCAGTTTGGTGAATATAAAGGTGTGTGTGTGTGTGTGTGTGTGTGGAAAGAGGAGGAGGGGACGTAATGTGCTGGGTGGGTGGAAATAAAAACTACACACATGGGCGTGAGTGCCTGTGGGTAAGTGAGTTAGGAGAACATTAGGAACTGCTGGTGTGTATGTCATTGTGTGTGTGTCTGTGTGTGTAATATTGGGTCGACTCGCAGATATTTATAGTCTGCTTGTTTATAAAAAAGCTGAATAAATATATTTGTTACAGGAAAAATAAAGTAGTTTAGTCATTAACCTCAATTTAGTGTGGAGGCGTGTCTATCTATCTATCCATCCATCCAAATAAATGTAAACATACAATAAATTTTTTTTGGTTGGATCAGTTTAACTGGCATTGCGATGTAGAAGTAACCTAAGCTTGTGTGTTTTTGCATCCTCACGTTTGCAGACGCAGGCTCGGTCCATCATCCAGATGAGGGAGGAGCAGTACTCGCAGTAGGTGGGGATGCTGTACTGGGTGGACTTGAAGATGTGGCCGTTGTGTTCCTCCACCTGTGGGGCAGCGGCAGCAGCAGAAGAGGCACCAATCGGTTCAAATCAATTCTGTTTTTAAACACTTTATTTCAAGTAAAGCGACACAAAATGTACAACTCACAATGTCCGTTTCCTTCTTCCTCGACTTTTTGCGTTCACGTTTAGGAGCCTGGAAAGGGAGAAATGCGTTACCATACAGTAATATGTGACATTAATGAGCAACTATGCTGCTCCTTCACACAATTAAAGTTCAAATTCAAACTTAAGATCCTCCTTTAACTGAGTTTTCTCTGAACAGAGCCAAAGAATAATGGACCCTGAATCTCTTCAAAATGATCTCAGAGATTGTTTTCCCGTATATGTATGTTATATTATCATCACTTGGAATTAATCATGCAGGTTTTCTAGTGTTTCTATACTTTTTATCTAGTTTTTTACATTCTTACCCTGCCAATAGTTCCCTCCATGGGCTTATACTCGGTCATAAACTCGTCCAGGAAGACCTTGAAGGTGTTGACCCAAACCTTCACCGGCGACTCGCACCAGTCCCTCTGCTCCAGCCGCATGGATTTCTCTAGGATGTGCTCGAATAGGGCGTAGAGATCCTTGTAACGGATGCTCTTCCCGTCGTCCATCTGGCGGTAAGGGCAAAAGAAAGAAAAGGGAGATACCTGACGTTGGCCGTTGGTGCGTGAAATTCAAAAGTCGTCTGAGACCCTGCGGGGGCTCTGAGCAAGCGGAAAGAAAAGAGGAGCGAGGACTTACTGCCAGAGCGGTGGAGTACGAGTTGAAGATGTTGATCCTGAACTCCTTCAGAGCTTTCTTGAAGACGACATCCACCATAGTGTCCTTCTTACCATCCTCTGACTCCAGGTCAGCGATCTGGAAGGACAGATGCATTTCAAATGAACAGCTAGGCAGCAAAGGAGATCGAATTAAGGCCCAATTTAGATTTTAGACGGAAGTGCAACAGAGGTGGAAGAGATTTTAGTTTTTACACCTCACAGTGGTGAAAAATAACATTTAAGAAGTGTATGGGCATGATATATAAGAAATAAGAGTGCAACGTCAAACTACATATTCAGGGCATATAAAGGGTTAAAGAGAGTGGGTCAGGTAAAATTCACTTTTTGCCGCCAAACCTTCTTCATGAGGAAGTCGTTCATGCTGCGGTAGTCGTGTGCCGAGGTGAGGATGTGCAGCGCGTCGTTTTGCCACTGGGCGGGCTCCAGAGCGATGCTGCTGATCTTCACGCTGCGACGCCGATGAGACGGCTCCTTGTTCTCCTTGCTGTCCCTGACCACCCGCGAAGGAGCTGCCTCCAGATCCGGACTGTGAGGAGGAGACTGACCCTCTGGAGGTGAAGAGAGACGTGACTTGTAATTTGTTATTTAGTAGATGGAGTGATGGAGGAGTGATGTTTCTGTTGATATTTGTATGTGTGTATGTGTGTGTGTGTGTAAATCTACACTAAAAGGATAGATAGAGACAGAATATTATATTATATGTATTTTTAATGTGTATTTTTAAATTTTTTTACCATGTGTCTCTACAGTTTCGCTCCTGCTGGCCTGTTTCTCTCGCGACAGTTTTTTCTCGCTGTGCTTCGTCTTACTCCAGAATTTCATCTTTCCTCTCATCCTGCTAAATCACAAACACCACAGATTAATCACTTAGGAATATTCAAAGGTTCATTCAGAAAACCCAAGGAAAAGTCATGGAAAAATTCTAAATAATGACAATAAATATCATGTGCTATCTGTTATTTAAATGCTACGACACCACAAAAGGTGCATTAGATAAATGTTTTATGATTACATGGATATTAGATAATTAGATAATTAGATTATCTTTCCATAAACCCATTGTTTTACTTCTAAAACAGGTTCATTTTCTACAGAGCAGTAAAATTTCTTCATAAAATCAAAACCTGATGTTTTCAGGGTTTTTTTTCTTCACATTAAGATGTAAATACATGTATTTCTATTCTATTTCTTACCTTCCATCCTGACTGGAGGTTTTCCTGAGGACCTCCACCTTGCCCAGGTCTCCTGACGACATGGTCTTATGGATCTTTTTCTGGTCTTTGTGAGATGACTGGAGAGAAGAAAACAACACCCGGGTGAGAAATTGATACTTTAAAATTTTGTGGCATTGCCGTGTCCGTCTCCTCATTCTCATTCTACAGCAGTATAAAACTATAGAATGCATAGTCAATATCATCATATGTTGTAAATGACTTGTTATTAGTATCTATCTTCTAGTTTTGGTGATGATACTAACTGTACTGATATGATAAAAGACTACGACTGACTCATAGGAGACTGAGTGAAATCAGCAGTATAAAGCTGATACTGAGAAACGGAGGTCATGCTCGGAAGATCCCGTTAGAAAATGACATTGTTAGTGAGTGAAAAGATATTCGGCTCGAGGTTTACGCGGTTCCAGCATGCAGGAGCAGCGGTCGGCGTGCAACGTGACACGAGGCGTGATGTTTTCACATGAGATCGTCAGTCCTGGCAGCGAAAAAGATACAGGGATGCTTTCATACATTTTTGAGTTTTAACCTTTCATTTTTCCCTTCAAGTCAGCTGCCACACTGTGAGAAGTTTTCTTCATCACCTGTCTATGAGGGACTGAGAACATAGTGCTTTATATATCAACAAAAAACGAGCTTCAGCTTATGAATATCTTTCCTTGACAATGAGCGCTGAAGCAGATGGCAAATTATTCCACTGCCTGAAATGAAAAATGAATTACCAACTGTTCTGATGGTCAAATGAATCATCTCTGTTGTTTATCCATGAAAAATGCAAAACATTTGCTGGTTCCAGCTTCTAAAAAGTCATGTCTTACTGCTTTTTTCTTGAGTGTCATATCAACCATCCATCCATTTTCTGTACCGTCACATCCTCATAAACGGAAAATCTTTTGGGGTTTTGGCTGCTAGTTGCACAAAACAAATAATTTTCATGGTTTTTGACGTCAATACATGATGAAATAAATAGTTAGTTGCACTCCTACTTACAATATGATGTGTTTACTGAAGGAAATGTTTTAGATTAAACTCCAAAATGTTGAAGTATCCCTTAATAAAGCTATACTCTTGTGAGAAAAGCCTAAAGCGACGTGCAACAGATGGTTCATTGCTAAACAGCGGCCACGGTGACGGTCTGTTTGAGTGAAGTGGAGAAACATCAGTCCATCCTCAGACTGAAGCTTGGGATTCAAACAGTCAAAAAGGAGTTGAGTGGTGAACAGGACCGCGAAAGTGGAGTTAGCAGTGTTAAAAGGCTTGACCCCCCCCGCTGTGCCAGGTCCACCTGAGAGGAGGGTGGGAGGAGGACGGGCGGCCAGAGTGGACAGGAAACAGTTTCTTAGAGGTCATGGGACCTCTGGAGATCCGATAGTTTACCATCTCGGAGTCACTGTGACAGTCGGCCTCGGGGTGGGTGTGTGGGGGGGACAGGGATGGGGGCAGCGTGTGGGAGTGAGCGGGGATGTAGTATTCATCGTCGTCGTCCGACTGGGTGGCTCCCTCAGAGTTACAGCGGGTGAGGAAGTCGGAGCGCGTCCGGGACATTCGAGCTTTCTTTTTGGGGCCGGGGCGGCCCACCTGCTTCCAGGTAACCACAGGGACATCCATGTCAGCCGCTAATGAGTGTGTGTGTGTGTGTGTGTGTGTGTGTGTGTGTCTTTGAACTGACTTAATCTACAAGACTGAACTACAAAATGTTGCATCACATAATAAATTAATAATACTTGCAAATAAATTTATTTATATGTTTCATAAAACTTTAATGGATAATCAGCACTGGGAGATCACAGTAGGGTAATCAAAGGTCTACACAGGATATTATAATATAAATTATTAATAGGATTATTTTCATATCTATCAGCGCGGCATAATAGTGTGTTTGTGCTTCTTTATCCTGTATAAATGTGTTAGTGTTTGTGATACTGCTGTGTGTTTGTTCTGATTTGATTTCTGTATATTTATCTTCTGCACAAGAGCTGCAGAGTCCAAACCTTTGCATGAAATCAGATTTTGAGGGTTTATATATCGATAGAGTTGGTTAACTTACTAATGATTGAAGAGATTAGTCTGTACTCATCAGCACACAATGTGAATGTGGGTGTGTTCACAGACAGGTGTGTGTGTGTGTGTGTGTCCTACCTCTCTGTTTCTGGATCCAGCAGATTTGGAGTCATACATGGCCAGAGATCTTTCCTGGTTCACCAAATCTTTATCGGACCTGCAACACAAAGCAAGACATTAAAAGGTTTTACAGATTCACTCTTTGCACTTCTGCAGAAAGATCTCCAGTGCTTTTATTTTACTGTAACTCACGTTAAGCTCATGGGAAAGCTTTGGGAAAGTTTGTAAAACGTCTGAAAACACCAAACTTTTTTTTCTGCTGTGATTTTCATCTTTTCGATATAATCACATTCACAAACTTGGATTTTCTGAGCAAATCCTGGATCTATTGTCATCAGCATCAACAATTTTGACAGCCACAAGCAGATTTGACAGACTTCCTCCTCCAGTTTACTTACTTGGAGAAGGGCAGCTTGCGTCTGGGTGGGGAGAACACGGTGTTGGGGGGTTTCTCCACCATGTTCACAATCACAGTCTGGGCTGAGCTTTTCTTCTGAGCTTTCGGAGGTTTGGTGTCCAGGACCGGACTGGGAGCCTCCTGCGCCGGTCGGACCGCCTTCCTCTCCTGCTGGCTGGGGAGAGTGGCGGGAACGCTGGCGTTTGGCTCCAGGACGATCTGGATGTCCACCTCTGAGGAGCAAATCCCTGGCGATTCTGGACCGGATCCATGGGCGGTTAAAGACTTGTCCAACACAAATACGTCCCTCTTGGGCTGGGTAGCAGTCCCATGAGGCTCTTCCATCTCTGATCCTACTTCTAAGCCTGTAATGGGGGTTGAGTGGGAACCGCTTGACACTGCTGCTGTTTCAGGAGATCTTTCTAGGGTTTGGGCTGCCAGCAGCTCCCCCTCCTCCACAGGGCTCTCCTTTTGCATACTGATCAACACCACCACGGGCCTTCGGGACGTGGACTCCCTTCTCTCCGTGTGAGATTTGCTGGGGCTTTCGAATTTTGGTTCATGAATTGGGCTTTGGTCAGAAGCAATATAAAACATTGCCCTTGGACCCTCCGCCTTGTTTGGTGGCTCCTTCACAGGCTTTTCGTTATAGTTTGAATCTCTCAGCCCCTCGTGTAGTTGCATATCCAGTGCTTGGGGGTGCGAAGACGCTTCAGTCTCCATGTCTTCCACGCTGAGAAGTTCAAAACTTCCATGACTGGCCGGAGATCCTCGGGGTGAATTTCTGTGCTGGTCTTCCAGCTGAGAGGCGCTGCTGTCCGGGACAGAGTCTTCCAGCAAAGGACCTCCCACGCTGGTGGTTCGGACTTTGAGAAGCTCCAAACTGAACTGAGCCTGTTCCAGCTCTCTCATTCGTGCTCTCTCTCGTTTCGACCGATTCCTGTGGCTCGTCTCATCTAAACTCCGACTTCGCTCCGAGTCCTCTTCTCTTTCCATCTCGCCAACGTCCGACAGAACTGGCTTAGGGTCCTCAGAGAGTTCTCCAGAGATATCCTGGATATAAAGCTCCTGTCCCGATGAGGTGAGGTCCTCCATAGATCCTGCCTCCATCTCTGCAGGTGCACTCTGTTGGGTACTGAGTCTTTCATGCTGCTCCTTCATTTCACTGAACCTGGAGACATTGTAAGTGAAGAGTGCAAACCTGTAATTAACAACTGTCTCTATGCAAATACATGATTTTGTAAGCGTAAGACTTGATTTAAACACACAATAACTGATTTTTTTGGTCACTTGAGGGCAGTGGAAACAAGCTGTAAACAAAACACGACATGTTTAAAGTTGTTATAGCAAACGCAGAATGACGTGACATTTATTTTGAGTTTTGTTTCTGGCTGTAAGTCCATTATTGTCAGGGCATCTGAGATTAACAACTTCCATTGCCATCGACTGCTTTCTGTAATTGCATATGACAATAAAGATCTTGTATCATGAATCTTTAAAAAGGAGCAGATCATAATATTTTACAGAAAACATCTTCCTCCTGCAACAAACAAAACACACAAAACCCTTGTGTTACTAATAAACCCATTGCTGACTGATTGCAGGAATTCAACCTTTTCTTTCTTTCTTTTCTTTCTTTTCCCACATCTACTTGTCCACCTGATGTGTATCTGATCACACCAACACATTTTTTATTTTTACCCATTATAATATCTGTTGCAGTTAAGTATTGTAAAGTATTGTAATTTGAACACACAAGCCACCAAAATCCTTGTCGACCAATCATCTACTCAAATGTCCCACCACACACACTCGCGCTCTTCATTCACCTGAGTCGAGCCAGGTACCCCCTCCCCACCGCCTGCAGCTGTGTCACACTCCCGTGCGTCCGATGGTAATGCCTCCTCTCCCTGAATCCCCTCCACGCCGTCTGAAGCTTCACAGCTGCTGAGTATCTGCGACGGCTGCAATTCCTCCAGCTCCTCTGGATGACGACGGCAGAGTCCCGCCACTGCAGGAACCTCCTCCGCTCCCTGTAGCTCCTCCAGGCCGCCTGCAGGCACACCGCCGCCTCTTCCTCGTCACCTGAGTCGAGTGCGGACTCTTTGAGGAGGCAGGACCGCCACCATCGCTGCAGAAAAAAAAAAACACAATTATGTTGTTTTAATCAAATTAGGTTGAAATACAGGCTGATAATTGATAAAAATCTGCTCAATTACTTCTTTGCACCTTAAGAACAATCATGCCTTTTCTTCAAAGTGGTTTTGTGTTGTTTGAGAGTGTTGGAAAGGTGGATTAAAACAATGTTCAAACACCTCACATCCTGTTGTTGCCCTGAGACCTGCTTTAGGTAAGCACCAAATATGAAACTGGACGTTATCGAATTTGATATTTGTGTTATTCCTGGCTCACTACAGTATGTCAGGACAATGTGATTCACAATGACGGGCTTATCTGGCACCTGCATCTGGCAAACATGACTGGAAATTTTTTTGGCAACTTCAAACATGCTGAACACACTTTGCATTAGTTTGATTTGACCCTGGAATAACTTGGATTTTCTTAAAAATGTTAAAAATGTGTTAATTGCCGGACGGTATTCTTGCCACGCACAAACAGAAACTTCATCAGCTCCTGAAAAAAAACAAGCTTAAACTTTCAAAATGAAAATCACATTTTGAGTTTCCCATTTTCAGTCTAAACAAAACAATTATCCGAGCTCAGATAGCAGCTTACAGTACGCTGTATGTGAATGCTGAAATCTAAACTCTGCCTCTTGGCTTCTGCTCTGTGTTTCACTGACTGCGTTTGTTTTCTTTCAGCCTGACAAAGATTTGGACAGCTCCCCTCTGAGGGCTCTTCCAGAAAAAACATACAGTCAGCCGCCTGAATGCAGTGTTTTCTTCCTCCGTCAATCCTTTCACTATTTGCTTTCTTTCACTCCCTCTGTCTCTCTTTCTTCAGGACAACAGTATGGCTCTGCTGTCTTTTCTTGCACTGATTCAAAAATCAAACAGTGAGTAAAGGCTCAGATTTACTCGCTTGACTTTAAGTTGCATTAAATAGCTGGGCTCTAAAGGCTTAAATATCCAGTTACGAAAACAGAACATTTTTCATGCATAACTGTTTGAGATGTCATTAATAAAACCTTAAACAGTAACTTAACACCAGAATGAAAAGCTGTCCTTTAACTGTCCTTTGGTTTGAATGTTTTGAGAGAAAGTTTTGAAAGTTTCGAGATAATTTTGTCTCAGACGCTGGCAGGTGTAACCAAGTCTGTTCAGACATCCGAAACTAATGTCACACCAAGGTGAGACATTGAAACAAAACACTTTGAGGGATTGCTAAGTTTCTATCTCATGTGTTTGTTTAATGTTTTCATGTTGTTCCGGCATGTTTCAAATGGTAGAAATCTAATTTTCAAATGACAGCCAATCCCTCAAAGAAGGTAAATATACACTTAATATTACAGAGTGAGAGCAATGAAAGCTGGAATAACAACTGGAAACTGTTGTGAGGACGTGAATGTGTATCATCTCTCATCCAGAAACTATTTAGAGAACGTTGCTCCTTGCATATCAAGAGCAAATGCACCACTATTAATCACTTATTGGTTAAACAGTCTCAGGCTAAGTAGTCCTAATGGACTATGGAGACTGCTCCTAAATGTTGGTAGGAGGAAACTCTGCAGTGGAGGGTTGTTAAACTGACTCATGATGCACTTACAGAGATGACTTTAAAGCTAATCATAAAATGAAATATTATTTGAGCTGTGTGAATAATGGTAAATGATCAGGGGTGTGGGGCTGCTGAGAATGACGACTTCTTCCCACCACATCCTCTCACCTGGATGACGCAGGCCGCTCGCCTCATGCTGACAAAGTGCTTCCTCTCCAGGACGGCCCTGAAGCGGCGCTGCAGCGTGACGATTCGCCGCAGCACTTCCTGGTGGAGGAGGGTCTGCAGACGCTGACGCTCCGCCTCCCGTAGAAACACCTACGCCATGCGGGAACATTTAAATGAGCACAGTGCTGCAGTCGAACAGGTAAGAAGGTTCAACAAAGCAAATAGGGAAAATGTTTTCCAGGATCCGTACCATCGTGTTGCCCACTTGATACCCAGCAGGAGGCAGGTGGATCCGTCTGAAGAACTCCCTGATGCCTGACTTGGTCGCGCTCGTTCCTCGAGGCAGCAGTACATGAAAGTGTCGCACAAAGTCCTGCAACGTGGCGAACGTCTGATTACTGAAGCAGTTCTGGACACAGTGAGACTTCATAACAGTCAGTAATTACTAATAAATCTAACTTCCTCCTGCAAAAAAAGCAGAAATTTCCTCTCTGGAGAACAATAAAGCCATATACTATCTTAAGATTATTATATATGTTACAAAATATACATTACTGAACATCTCATCTTGATAAAAAAAAAGCCTGTTGTTCAATTCAATTAAATTTAACAGCAATGTTTCTAAACCTGTCACACACTTTAGTCACACTACTTTATGATTTTTATTGGACAACTTAAGCCATCTCTGTCTCTGCACATCACACTGAGACACACTGACTATTAATATGTAGTGCTGAACAGTCGCTGGAGAGGGTTACCTGGAAGGTGTACTTGATGCTGTATCCTGACTGTCGGATCCGGACGGTTTCCAGCATGCCTGTGTATCTGAGCTGTCTGAGCACCAGGCTGTCGTTGAAACGCAGCGGCAACTGGAGGGACGCAAGCACAGGCAGAGATGAAGGGTTAACGAAGTGAAAGTGAAATCAGGAGTCATGCCGAGGGGAACGTGTAATTTTAGGCGAGATTACCTTCTCAGCGTTGGAGCGAATACACTTGACAAAGTACGGCTCTGATTGATCGAGAGTCTCCATCAGCTTATTGAGGGACGCCTACGACACACAAACACAAACCAGTGACATCATATAATTAT
>JAOXYL010000090.1:5272561-5297527 GCA_028564955.1 Terapon puta | reverse complement strand
AAATGAGGTACACAACTTTCTATACGTTTTATAGCCTCCACTACATATCAGCAGGTGGCGTACTTGCACTCCTCGTCCAGCAGGTGGAACAGCGCGGTGGGTTTCTTGCTGATGAGGTTGATGCAGCCGCTGTTGTCGCTGTAGTCGATGTTGTGCCAGCTGATGCCCTCCGCCCTGTACTCCTCCTACAGAGAAAAGAAGGACTTTGGTCAGTAAATACTTGAAAAGTTCTGTCTGTTTTAACCTTTACCTCCATCGGACTGACTCGGGAGATCTTGACAGACAACGATCATATACTGTGTCCATAAGCAGCTGCAGAGGAACAATCTGCCTTTATTGAGGTAATTTTCATGAGATTGGAGCAAAGGGTTCAAACATTGCTTCCACAACACTCAAAACCTGAATCCCCACTAAGAAAACACACAGTGAGGTTGTCAGCAAAACCACAGTCAGCTGGTAATGTCTATGCACCCCCAGGGGCCAATGATGGCTGAAGTATATGACCCACGTCCCCTTAATACTCCCAGAGGAGAAACCAGTGACAAACTGTTACAGTCCTGCTGCCAGTTGGGATGAAAAGTGGGAGAGAAAAGTGGAAGAGGAACATTCTCCTCTACCTGGAAAGCCACTCGAGGTGCATTTGAGCAAAGCATGTAAATAGTTTCTGCTCCAGCAGCTTTGCAGGTAACAGTGCGCCTTACTGTTGGGCTGCTGGTAAACAGCGTGCACACTCAGCAAAGCTCTCCTGAGTAAGTACGACACTAAAACCTGAGGGTCAGGCTGTGAGCCTAGCAAAACAGAAACAGAGGAAAAGGAGGGTGTTTGTGTTGAATAATCAAAAACAACAGTGGTTAAAGAGCTTATGGCAGCCATTACTGTAGATACTGCACTGTTCTGTCTTTTCCCGGTGATGGAAAAACAACATGCTGCTAATTTTGTTGTTCCTCGAGCCTTGCCAGCAGTTGGATGAAAAACAGTATTACAAACTATAATTTATCTCTCTTGGAAGCATGAGTGTACTCAGGGCACTTAATGATAATGTGCCGATTAGATTATGTCATATCTTGTACGCGACGTTGGCAAACTGCTCCTCTGAGGAGCATGAAATGTGCTCAGTTCATTTCATGTTGTTTCTTTGGTTTAAATGGGCAATTTGTGCCGATGGTGGACCTGAAGCACTAGTACCAGGGGGTGCTCGCAGAAAAGAAAGAGACTCATCCTTCATCTTCATCTTCATCCTGAAGATGCTCCCAAACACGATAAAAACCCAACCAAAAGTTAAGATTTCAGTTTCCAAATGTTGTTTTTGTCTTTGAGGTTAGTCTGTGAACTGATGCTGGCAAAAGACAAAAGCAAACAAACGTTTTCAGAGACAGAAGTGAAAAAGGACTTCAGAGGAGGAAGAAAAGAGAAGAAACAGCAGAGGCAGAGAGACGATATAATACAAAAACAAAGATATAAAAGTGTGATCCACAAACTATAAAGTCATAAACTTTAAAGAAGCCAAGCAAAATTTGGCTTCTTTAAATCCTGCTATTCCAAGTTCAACATGTAAAAACAGCAAAAGAGACCCCATAAATATCCCTCCACAGAATATGTGTGTAGATATGTTGGACAAACAGATAAACCCGCACCTTCTTTAAGCCGTCAGCGTGCTTCAAACAACACAGTTGAACAGTATCTGATCTCTCTGATGTTAAAATAGGACGGAGGCTGCTTTTATTTTTTTCCTTCAACCAACAATCTGACATTCACACACGTCATGCAGCGATGGGCCAGGTGTGCAGAAGTCTGACGACAGTTGTGTTCACCTCAAACGTCTTTCAGCCACAAAACAGCCACCATGCGCAGGAATGGGTGTAATGCTTGTGGCTAACCCTAAAATAAACCCTGCTGTAAACATGACGTCTGATGTTTGTGCATGCTATGTATACCTATGGATGTTTCGTTTATTTCCGTCTCTACATTTGCATGCTTCTGCGTGCATTTAAGTTGAGCGTGCGCGTATTTTTGAACAAGCACTGTTGTGATATTTAAAATGTTTTAAATATTTTGACCACCTGCTGGAACAAATGTTCTGCCGTTATGGAAATGAGACAGCAGGGAAGCATTCAAAGCAGCTCTGGAGGATGCTTTAACATATGTGACACTGCCCTATCCTTTTTTTTCTCTTTTTTTTTTTAAGGCTGCTGAATCACCGGCAAAGCGTTCAGAACATGTGGCATGTTTGGTTTCCTTCTGTCGCTGCACCAGATCAAGAGGAAACAAAAATGCAGGGCGAGAAGAGTTTGCATGCATGCTCTTTGGCTTAAATCTCATCAAGCCGAGCTGCTTCCCGATTGTCTGAGTCAGTTCATCTGGCGCATTTTGTTGTGTCTGTCAGAGAGTTTGAGAGCACATGTGTTGACTCAGAGAAACAATTAGATGCAGACGCACAGATAAAGAGATAAACGCGCACACACGCTCATCAGCCGCTTCATTACGAGCACATGTTTGCATAAACAGCTCGGCCCAGCAGACGGAAGACTACAAAGCCTGAGTCAGAGAGAGAAGCACACAAAGACGGTGGTTCGGTTACGATTTGACCGAACGCACGAGCGACTGACATGCAGGTCCACTGAGGAGCCCATCTCACCCTGATATATAAAAAAATACTGCTTCAGTCGTTTGTTGCTGTCCTACACAACAGTAAACTGAAGTGAACTGTAAGAGGCTTTTATACCATTTTCTTACACAAAATGATCAACTGAAAAAGAATAATTGTCAGTGAAAACACTCCTGGTCTGAACATATTTGGTTTATCACGTTTACCTCATTTCAAACATGAGGACATGCTGCTTTATTCTTCTGTCAGGCTGTTTTCATAGCAGTGAGAATGGAAAGTGAAGGCGACTGCAGTGGAGATGTGGTAAAACAGAAAAAGCAGCAGTGCTCTGGATCCTCAGGGCTGACTAATGTAGTTTATAGAGACTGGAGACATCAGATCAAAACACTGCAGCAGTCAGAAGAGGTCAGAGAGCGACGGACTTATCCTGGGGGACGGGGACGACGCAGAGAGACAACAGGTCTGGTTTCAGTCCTGTCAGCCGAACGCGAAGCCAAACTGAGCAAGTGATCACAGAAACTAGAGCAAAATAATAGTCACGATAAGTCCTGGTTTCTTCTCAGGACCGCTGATTGTTTAAAACTTGGATGGATCCATTTGACACGGCTCGACAGTGAAGGCTGCTTGTCATGGTAAAACGGACCCTCGGGGAGCCACTTTGAAAGTCTACCTAAGGAATATTTCTGCTTATGTGTAACTTAAGTACACTCAAAATGGCATAAAATTAAATTTCACATAACTCTATACTTTAACTCCACTAATACAAGGAGACAAATATTGTACTTTTTATTTAACTAAATTTAAAAGTTTAGTTTTACTTTGCAGATTCAAATTATTGATACAAAAACTTATCAGCAAGCAAATAATGATGTGTCATTGTAAGTTAAACGTGGCAGCATTATATGACAAATTCAGCCCCACTTTTACCAGCTACAACATTAAATGCAATGCTTTTATTATAATCTAATCATATAATATACATAATTATGAAATTGCACCTTACATTTGATACTTTATATCTTGACCTTAGTGCTTTCAGTAAAACATTTGAATGCAGGAATTTTACTTTGTGGTGCTTTTTTCTCTACTATTCCCGGCTGTTCGCCATCGTCCGCTGTCATTAATCATTTCAAGAGTTTAGTCTCCGTCTGGAATGCGCACTTTGAATCTTTTCATAATCGGCGTCCTACATTAAAACCCAGGATTATTTGCTAGGACATGTTGAAAAAGATTAGTCCGCTGACCACTATAAACAGACAGGGCCATGACAGATATCTCAACAAAGGAGAGACAGATGTAAACGTCTCCAACCAAAACCAATCTGAGAGCAATGAAAGCCATAAAGCCTCCCGCTGTGCCGAAGAAAGCAGGGAGCTCTGTTGTGGTCGATGTGGTTGGTCAGGATTTGTGGCTATTAGTCGACTGTGTGTCTGTTCTCTGCTGGGTAACGCAGCTTCCAGGCCGCCTGAGCTGTGTTTATCCCAGCAGCCGGGCGCGGAGGCGAGGGAGGCCGCGAGTGAGTCCGTGCGCGATTCTCCTCCGATATCTCTCTATTTCTTTTCTCCCTTTACATCCCTCCCTCCCTCAGCGCCTTTCTCTCTCTCATGTTATGACAGCAGAGTGTTTTTATCGAGCAGACAGGCAGCTGGGGCAGGCTCTGGTGTTTTTTTTTAAAAGGGAGAAAGCACCGGACACAGATATATATAAAAAAAACAAGAATTATAGAAGAAGATGCTGTTACTAAACATGCTCTTTGTGGTCCAGCTAGACCGGCATGACCCACAAAAGTGACGTCAAGGAATGAGCTGGACAGCGTGATGGGAATAAGGGTGTAGAGCGAGGAAAAAAATCTGCCTCAAGACGTGATCTTTCCCGATCTACGAGTAATAAAACCTTATCGGCATGACCATTAATATAATAAAGAGCACACTTAGATTCAGATCTGGCAGTTCTTATTAAGGAGCATCCTTTTAGAGAATCCCCTGGAACTTACTTCTGTTGGACTCTTACAATAAACTCCACGTTTTATCAGATGGAGGTAAAGCTCGCCACATGGTTTTTATTCCTTTCCCGAGTCAGGACATCTCTCGAGTTAAACAGGACGCCGTGTTTGCCTAAGGCGGCGGCGGCGGTTGTCCTGTGTTTTCTTACTTTGATATACCGTCCTCACACAGAATGGAAATCAAGCACCAATTGGCATGTTGAGCATAAACAGTGGTCACACACACACACATATACACACACACACTCCATCAGGGTTGTAGTTGGTGTGGTCCTATTAGCCTTGGCTGCTGTTCCCAAGGTAAACACACACCGCTGATAAGATTGGTTGGAGAGGGTCGGTGGGGGGGAGGTGAAGCCCCGGAGGAAGGGAAAGAGGGAAAATCCCCCCTGATGGAGAGCCAGACTCATCTTTCAGACGGACAAAGAGAAAGCAGCGGTTCACAAAACAAGTTTCAGCTTCTTCGATTTGTTTTTTAATCAAACCCTTAGATGTTGCAGTCCAAAGTCAAACTGACTAAATATACCTTGTCCTGGATTGATTACATAATCTGGATTTATAGTGCAATATCATATCTGCCCATTGTAAGCTGCAGAAAAACAGTGACTGCAAGGGCTGTGCGGGCCTTTGTAGATACTTTAGATCGGAATAAACAGGACAAAAAAAGCAGGGTATTCTGCTCCTTTTCAGTCCACACACATTTAGATAAACCTTTTCCTACTGCAAACATTGTGCTCACCACAGTCGCTGTTTTCTCCCCAGTCGTAAACACAGTGATTGCACAGGCGCGGGCTCATGTTCAGTAACGGCGAGGCGAAACCCCGCCACTATCGCTTGGATCGTACAGCGAATGAAAGAATGCAAACACAAGTTACTGTGGGGAATCTCATTAAAGCGAGCAAAACGCGGGTTTGCATGGAGGATTTCTGTCATTTAGATGTTCTTTGAATTGAAAAGGAGATCATGATTACAGATTTTTAACCAAACCAATCCGAATATTTTAGGATATGAAAAGCAACAATCAAATCTTTAATGACTTACTTGACGTTTTCTAATGAATGCGTAATAAATTTAGTTTCTGTGTCTTCTTAAAGTAAGTGCCCAGCAGCAGCGGACGAGGCGTGGAGAGCTCTCGCCCTTCGTGACGTCAATCTGAGGATGGAGGGGGCCCGCCGCGTGAACTGCACAACTTTATTCAAACAAACACAAATCAGCAGAGATCTGGCAACCCTGGGTGAGGAAGCTATATCCACCCACCCACCCACCTGCCTCGGAGGGGCCCCGCAGCTCAGCGCCACCTCAACTGTTGTCCTGTCAAATAAACTCCGGAGAGGCAGAGAGCCAAAAGTTTGGAGGACCCCAGTGATTAAAGGATAATAAACGTGAACTCTGCTGAAACAATATTGGGCACCGTCCTGTGAGGGCTGGTGTCTCAGCAGCACTTTGACACTTATTAGTTGAACATAACACAGGGACAAACCGGCGAGTGAAAAGCTCAATCAAAACTGCAACAGCCACAGAGAAGCACCTGCTGTGAGAGGTTTTTTAACTATTTACGCACATTTAAAAGTATGGCAAGCAGCTATTGTTGAGTAAAACACTGATTTATATACACTGATCTGCAGACAGGGAATGATTTCATTGCATTAATATTTTATTTTTACTTTAAATTTAATATTTGGCATTTTGAGGATGAAACATTTTACCAGTTATTGAAAAAAAAAAAACGCTTCCATAAGTAACAGTAACAGTTTTTCTGCATGTATATCATCAATATCAGCTCTGTATTTAGAGAGAGCACTGCTGTGAGCTAAACGCTCACATCAGCATGATCACAACAACAATGCAAACATACTGATGTTTATCTGGTATAATGCTCACCGTGTTGACCGTCTCATTTTAGTGTATTAGCATCTTAAACTTTGCTAATCAGCACCAAACACAAAACTGAGGCTGACGGGAATGTTTTTAGTTTAGAAATTTGGCCATAAACCGTACTGATGTTGGATGGAAAGGCGCGTATGTGTGTGTGTGTGTGTGTGTGTGTGTGTGCGTGTGTGTGTGTGTGTGTGTATGCAAATCCTAAAAAAAACGTTCTCTTCTGTTGCTGACAGTTATTTTAACTTTAACTAAGCAGCAGAAAATGATGATCCCCCACAGTGCTCAACCGTCAATTTTTCATCTACAGAAACACAACCTGTTTGTTAGTACATGTTACATCCTGCTGTGTGTGTGTGAGTGTGTGTGTGTGAGTGTGTGTGTGTGTGTGTGTGTGTGTGTGTGTAGGTGTGTGTGTGTGTGTGTGTGTGTGTGAGTAGGGCCTGGGGGCTAACTGTCAGAAACAGATAACAGAACCATTAGTGCATCAGCAGTCTGTGATCTTCATTGAGGGTGAAGGGACGTTATTGCGCTGGTTTACTGAAACACTGCTCTTTTTTTTTTTTCTCCTCATTTGGCCCTCAGCGATGAGCCCGCCCGCTCAGTTGCCACGGCCAATCACGGTGCAGCGAGAGGGAGACGAGGGCTGACAGCCACAGTGACTCGGTCCAACTGATTGAGACTCATTATCTCCCCCCAAAATGCCTCTCTCTCTCTTCCTTTCTTTCTTTTTTTCACCCTCTCTGCACTCTCCCTTGTTCTACGGAAAAAATAAAACATGCACACTGAATATTAAGTGGTTTGGCAGTTGGTCTCTGAATAAATGAGCATAATGAATACATAATATAGCTGGCCAGGGATTAGTGGTTCAGTAATAGCCTTTCTGAGTGGAAGAGAGAGGGTAGTTATGAAGCTGACGTCGCTCCTCGTCAGCACGGCAGTGAGGCGATTACACGAGAAAAGGAAAAAAAAAAAGACAGGGAGAGGGAGGCCATTCACAAAGAGTCAACATAAACAAACAAACCCAGTCAGGAAAAAAAAAACGATAATAATCCTCAAAAAGCTGAAAGAGTAGCCGGTTTTAGCAGCCGTCAGGAAACATGCGGCTCTGTTGGAGTCCTGCACTCTAACCCGGCCCGTCAGCCCGTTCTGGCCGTTCAGCACTTTTCCTCTGACCTTTCGCTTTTAATGGATGTGCGTGCTAACTTAGCCTAGCTACGTAATTACAGCTGCCGGTGCTGTAATGTCAGGGGGGACGTGGCTGTCCAGCAAAAAGCTTCCATACGAGGGAATTCAGCTTGAAAAGACCGGCGGACTGCGTAGGTGTAGGAGGAAAAAAGGGTTTTTCCCTCTATATGGCGTGCGGGATTAAAGCGAGAACTTTATCCTGTAGCCTCTATTTATACATGCAATGTTTATTTCATCCATAGCTACTACAATAACAGAATACGAGTGAAGATACCAGAGGCCTGTTGAAGATTGGTCCAGATGTAGTTACCCGTTACTGTCAGAAAGCATTTTATGTGATGTATTATACATTATATATTATGTATATAAGACAGGAGGACTCGGGAGACATTAGTTTCTAGAAGGGAAAAGCTAGAAAGACAACTGCCATGGATTGTTTCTTTCACAATAAATGCAAAAACACGTCTTTCACGTCTCAAATCTGCTCTGAGCGCTTAATGTTGATAATCTGGAGCAGTGGTTTCCAGCCTTTATGTCTTCTTGTATCATTTGATTATGCAAACGTGTCGATAAAAAAGACAAGATGAAGAGGAAAGTCTGCTGAAAGTAATAATAATAATGATAATAAGCAGAAATATACCCTTTCTGCTTTCCCCCCCTGTTAAATATCGCGTGATTCTTCAGGTTTATTTTTAGATCTCCTGTGGGAGTCCGGACCCCCACATTGAAATAATCACCACTCCACTTTCAGATTAAATAGAGAAAATATAACATGTTAAGCGTGAAAGAAAGAGAGTGTTCAAGATGAGCAGATTTTGTTTTCTTTGGACAGGGGCAGACTAGCTGGCTCTCCCCATTTGTTCCCAGTCTTTATGCTAAGCTAAACTGCCCACTGCATACACATTTACTACACTAACATGGGAGCTTTGGGGGAAAAAAAGTGAATGCTCACGTCAAAAATACCAACTATGTCTTTGATGTCTTTTTACTGGGGACACATTATCTAAACTTGTAATGTAATTAAACCTCATAGACTAACTCCTGTCTTCCGCCTTTATTAAAGGGGCCTTTAGGGTGTGTTACAGTCAGTGTTGAACCACATTGTGCTGCGTTGAGAGCTCCCAGCTGAAGAGGAAGTCATCCATTTTCACCGGTTTGACGTACAAAGGAAAACTGCAGAGTCAGTCGGGAGGGGGTCGCCTATTCTTTACGGCATCAGTCGGATCAGTCAAAAGCATAAAGGCACTCGTGAGGAATGTGCGACCGCCACAATGACGTGACGCCAGCGTATAAACGCAGACGTCACTGAACGCCACAGAAGCAGGTCGTTTCAGAACGTCTGCGTGCTGTCAACATCGTCACAGAGGCGACAAAGCAGCGTGTTATCGGCGGCTACACAATAACGATTGTCTGGAAGGTGAAATAGATGGCACCAAAAAGGCTTGGAAGGGAGGGAGGGAGGAGAGAAATGACGCGCCGTACCTGCTCTAATTTGAAGATGTGCTGATTGAAGTAGTGCTGGAGCCGCTCGTTGGCGAAGTTGATGCAGAACTGCTCGAAACTGTTGTTCTCGTAATCCTCAAAGCCAAAGATGTCGAGGACCCCAATGGACAGAATCTGGTGGGAAAGGGACAAAGCTTGTTTTCTTTCAGTGTTTTACACATTTACAGGATCTGTTTTCAGAGAAAAAAAGCTGATATACGTCATCCAGGGAGACTGTAAACATCAGTAAAACTGTCTGATTCTTTATCATATTTATTTTATAGATATTTTTATTGTGTTTCTTTTTATATCCCTCTCTTTATAGCTTCAGTGACCCTGTTGCCCCCTGGGTGTCAGTTAGATTAATATCATCATATATCATTAATATGCACCATCTGAAGGAGGCGTTCACTCAAAGAGGGCCTTTAATTATGAAATGGACTGTAAAAGCTGTTTTGCAATTTAATTTAGTTCTTTTCCAGGAGTGTTTTATTTCTCTCTGAAGAGCGGTTTCTTTTCTTTTTTTTTTCCAATTCACACGCTGTGCATATAAACTGTGATCTGTGCATAAGAACAATGACCTTGACAGAAAGCGTAACCCCCCTGACAGCAGCAAGGGAGGGCAAACACACAGATGATGTCAGGGCAGAGGGACGTGCACACACACACACACACACACACACACACACACACACACACACACACACGGACAGCAGAGGGCCACTAGGGGGTAAACTGAGCTGAGGGGAACTTGATGCCATCTGCCCAAATGTTCTTGGCACAGAGCAATACACGCACGCACGCACACACCACACACACACACACACACACACACACACACACACACACAGAGTGATCTGTTTTCTAATCCTTTAGATGCCCCCACAGGGTCTGACTTGCCAGCTGCCACTCCAACACACACATTTGTATGAACAGACACACACAGGCACACACTCACATAGTGGAAGTTTTACATCACATGGACAAAGCCAAAAAGCAGGAAATCGAGAATGACAGATGCATTCGGAGGACAGATGGACAGACAGACGCATGGATGAGGAGCATGACTCAGGGAATGAGGAAAGACGAAAAGACTAAGGTGAATACATGCACGGGACAAAGGGACGATGAATGCTCATTTATGACGTCACTATTTGACTTCCATCGGTGTGACACACCTTTCTCACTTTCTCAGGTGTAATTAACACCATTAATGACGACTGATCACCTTAAGCTTATCAATCGGCCTTGTCTTCGAGCCAGCCACACAGTAGCAGTGCCATGAAAATGAATATTAGACGCTAATTAATTTAATTTAATCACACATGTTCGTTTTCTTGCTATGTCCTGTCAAGATGTCTGACACACTAAGCTAATGTAATTATAGATTACCCATGATGCTGTGCAACATATGCGTGTATATTATGTATGTATGTACACACACACACACACACACACACACAATACTACTACAACTAGTTTGAATCCATATACTCAAAGTAATGGATTAAGGTGACTATAATATGAAATAAAAATCTAAAAAAATCTACATTACATTATTCAGGTTGGTGTTTGTGGTTTTGTAAAATTAACTAAGCAAAAAAACTAAATTACTCCTCAACTACAGTAAAAAAGCCCCTTTATCCACACGCTAATATCATATACCTAATATACTTATAAACCTGGATTATACTGACATTAATGTGTGGGTTGAATGTGGTTAAAGGGGCTTTTTTAGTGTAGTTGAGGAAGGAAACAGTGAAACAGAAACTCTTAATCACCTTTTACCATCACAGAGCAAATCTGTGGCAGTTAATGAAAACACAAGCATGCTACGATAAAGTCAGTTACTACTACTATACTTTAAATCATAGAATTTACTATATTACAACTATTGGACTGTTGTTTGTTTGTGTTTTCTTTTGTTTTCCTTTATTGTGCTTTTTGTGTATTTCTTGTTGTTTGTTCATGTTATTTTCATTTCTTACCTTTGAGTCGTCCTCCAGATCCTTGTTGTTCAGCAGGGCATGGTTGGTCCTGAACACGATCCAGTCAAACAGAGCGCTGTACAATGACTTGGCCATGGAGTCCCTCACCGTGCCCGCCTACACACACACACACACACACACACACACAAAACACATCAGTTTCCTCCTGATCAGAAACATATGCATTTCTTAATTTAAGCCTCTCGCCCACGGCGTGACTGAACAAACCTCCTCTGCTGCTCTGCCACGATGCGGAGGCCCACAAGTGTTAAATGAATACAGAGGGAACACTTATGCAACCAGCAAAACACCACCTATTTATTTTGTTTGCCTTTTTATTGTGTTGTGGAAATATGACAGAAACCTGCAGACCTCACCACATCAACTGCAGCGGCTTCAGTCAGAGCAATGAAACACGCACAACTTAAATCGATCCCATCATGAGTCATCTGATGGGATTGACCGAATTAGGTGTTTGTGATATTGGTAAAAAAAAAAAAAAACGATCAGGAAATAAATCTGAAAAAGGCTATTTTAAGTAATTTATCAGGCATTAAGGTCAAACATCTGCTGTTTTGATTGGTATGAAGTCAAAACAAGCTATTAAAAGAAAGAGGAAGAAAGGAAATGCTGTAAAAGAGTCATAGTTTTTATCATTTTCTGGCATTTCATCAACCAAATCGATGAAATGCCTTTTGATTCACCTTGCAGACATACTGAGTGAAATCTTTCAGGAGTAAATAGATATTTTACAGGTCACATCATCATTATCATTATTGTATCTGTATGGTAAATTTGAAGCTAGGTCCAGGATGGGATTAGCATAGCTTAGCATAAAGATGGAAAGCAGGTGGGAACAGCTAGCCTGGTTTAGTCACAAATTATCTGTCATCTCAAAATTGCACCAATAAATGTGTCATTTCTCTTCTGTTTAATTTAATTTAATTGAAAACATAAATATAATGAAGGTCTGTGTTTTTCATGGGGAGGTAGCATTAGCGCATGTTTGGGAAGAGGCCTTTATGCTAGGCTAAGCTAATCAGGGGCTTTACTATATTATTTATTTTATGAACATTACAAAGAAGAGGTGTCAACATTTTAATTTCAACCCCAATTTTATAATAAATAAATTAAAACAGCTAAAACTATCCATAAATCAAGATTATGTGTATTTTTTTAAAAAATATACTAGCACCAGGCTTTTTAGCCAGCTAGCATTACTTCTCTCAAGTAAGATTCATTTGGACGATTGTACCTGTTAATTCAAACAAGTAAATAACTATCAGCAATGCTAACAGTCTGCTAGTGACTGTGCTATCATGTATATAAAGTACAATCAGGCTGTTAATAATTAATTGTTAAAGGTTTATAACAGCACACCAAACCAAACACGAGAATGTGTTAAAGCTCCCAGAACCTTTTATATTTGGTAGTCTTGCTGTGAGAAGTGCTGTAATACTTTAGGTGTTTTCCATCAAGAGCCAGAGCCTTAAGTGCCTCCAGACCTTCAGATCAGTATTTGGACAACTTTTTTATGGATCCCTTTTTGATCTATAAAGAACAACCCTGCCAAGCAGAGCCATTATTACACCCCAACAAGCCAAAGAGCGACTGTGCTCTCTCCTTAGACGTGATGAAATGCATGCTAAGCTAACATAAGCATGCTTAAACAGAAGATTTGGACACCGGAGCACAATCCTTGGCAGAAAGAGGTGTTATGATTAAATGGGGAGTATAACAGGACAGAAGAAATCTGCTTAAAGTACGCCAGGAACCCCAAAATAATTGAGCATTACAACAGAGACCCCATTTTGAAAAGAGCCCATTCAGCGTAATCCAATTTAACTTAGTCGAAATTTAAAACAAATAGGAGACAAGAAGGGTGAAACTTGTACTTGTGACAACTTCTGCTCTTTATAAACGTTGAGGACCCCATAAAACCTTGAAAAAAAGCCATTAGATTACACAACTTTACCTTATGGGACACTTGACCTTGACAGGACGGGTTGCAACTTTGGCATCAGAGTGTCTTTATGTCAGATATAGTTGATGACGAGAATAACAGCTGGTTCTCAGGAAAGGAGTCTAACCCTAAATTTCACTCCACATGTATGGAAGTGCACTAGCAGACTATCAAACAGCTCACTAGGATACCTCTGAATATCTCCTTCTTTGATCTAAAGAATCACTCTGACTAAAATGTAGAGTTACGCTACTTATTACTTAAAACAGGCACATGATTAAATGAACTTTTCTTAACTTCTTAACTCTGAAATTAGCACTATCGGGACATCAACCTCCTGCCTACCCAGAGCTTCTAAGACATGAAAATGACGAAGGATGTCATCTTCCTACATGAATACTGTTCAGCTAAATGCAAGAAATATGGCAACTAAAATATGTGTAGGTGAAATAACTGCAACACAAGCTGTGAAAATGAAAGAATCGAAACAAAACATCAAATGACAAAAGTTTCTAGACAGTTATTTTGGAAATTTTCTTAAAGGATTGTTTTGCAGCATTTGAACTAAACCAGTAGTGATACAAACATTTAACATTAATTATTTATTCTCATTCTGGCCATCGCTGGTCCTTGTAACGTGCAGAAAATACATCACAAAGTTCATCTGAAGGTAAACTGAAGCTTTAGCAGTACGAGTGAATAACATCAAGTGGACATTTTATGCAGCGACGGTATTTTAGTTTGAAATTCCACCTTTTCGTTTTGATCCTTGCTGAGCTGTGGTCAAGCATCAATAACACAATGCGGGACTTTTGTACTAAAATGACTACAAAGAACACTTAATTTGTTTATCTCAGACTGCTGGAATCTCATGTTAGCTTCAGGTAATTGTTGGAATGTATTTTTGTACAGATTTTATCCCCCGTCACTTGAAATTAATCGGGGATTGGATCTCTTAATGGGCAGTATAAACAGGAGGTCTGATTACAGTTAACAAAACTAGTCGCAATGTTCACATGGTCACGTGACTAGTGTTTAAAGATTGACTTGAAACACTGTGAATCTTAATTACTTTTCCTACTGAAATAAACATTAAAGTTAAAGTACCACCTATACACCGCGTTACAACGCTGTCTCAGGAGGAAGCAACAAAAAGGAGAAAGTTCAGACTCCAACTAACAAGACATGAAAACTGAATGAGCCAAAATGCCTTAAACCAGTTATATAACAATAAAAAGTAAAAATAGTCCCCCCATTTCAGAGGCCTTTGTGGGACACTGTGAACCTGATGCAGCCCCGACGTGGACGCTCTCCCTTTTGAAGGACTCACCGCCTGCTGAGGCCGCATGCAGCCAAGAGCCGTGATGAAGCAAAACTGTGCATGTTAAAAGCTGCCTCTTCACTCCTGCATTATTGATCGTTGATGGTATTTTAAGCAAACAGGCCCATGACGTCGCTGCTCCCACAAAGTTATGTAAGATTGTTATGAATAATACAAGGTCTGAAAAAGAATCTCCACTTAAAATGCTTCAGCGGGACCTCAGGGGATCGGCGGATGCGATGCGAACATTTGACGTGCTCACTGAGCGTGCATTGTCTCCGTGTTTGCCATGTAATTTAATTATTCACCACAATGGGACCAGTTATGAACTGGGAGCGAACGTGGCTGGAGGCAAACAGGCTGAAAATGTTTTACTGGAGGGCCACCCAAGAAACTGACAAAATAATTAGCAGGACTTTATCAGGTTTTTGTAAACTATAACGCTCGTTGGCTGTTAAAGCAGGTCTGAGCTGGTGTTTGTGATTATAGGGCACTGCTGAGGGGAAGTTGCTGTTCTCGTTCTCTCCATTTCTTGCTCTCTTTCGTTCTCCTGGAAACCACAGGAGGTGTGAAACACCAGCATGAGCTCACACTGCACGTGGCCCGCTAGCTTCTTCGCTGCAGGATGTTTCACCACAATGTGCCAATCAGCATGTGCTTTTAATTTGTATTTATGTAGATGTTGTTTTTGTCTTTGAGTGTACATATAAATGCATGTCTGTATATTTTTGTGATGCATTTTTTACACCCCCCCCCCACATCCACACTCTCACTACATGGCTTTCACAACACACACAACAGTTTCTAATAGGCAGCAGGACCTTTTGTACGAATGCGAAGCCTATCAATGAGCGTCTGATTGCCCCCCTCCCCTCCTCACTTCCCCTTCCTCATGCCTGTCTTTAAACAGGAAGAAGGAAGTGGTGGAGTCAGATTATCTGGAACCACATCAAAAATGTCAAAGTCAGGCACCTTATCTTGACAGACATGGACTCACACACATATCTACCTTAGCAGACACACGCACGCAATTGCAAGCCTGCTGATGCGCACACACGGATGTTTTCTTACTTCTCTAGACCTGAAATAAACTTTGTGTGTAAACCCCAGTGGGTCCCGCAGCGGTTGAGATGGAATTCCCCATAATTTTACAATAAATGCTATTGATGATAACTTGGGAATAGCTGCTTTAAAGTGAGACTGAACTCTGGTAGAAATTTCTGGTGTGTAGATCCGAGGCCCTGATATCAGTCTGTGTATTGTTGTTGTTTTTATGACTGTTTTTTTGTTTAGTTTCCATTCAGTCCAATGCAGTCCAGCTGAAATAGGTGTCAGTACCTCGAAAAACAAACCTGAATGAAGCATATTTACAAAAACGAACCCAGCTAGGCCAGCAGCTCTGTGAGATTTGCCAATTGGCAATCACCAAAGCACAGCTGAGGCCTTCTGAGACCTTTTTTTTGTTTCTTTAATGATAAATGCACAGTTTCCTTATTCCCCTTCGCACACTACATCAGCTCCGCCATCTCCAGCATTTCGACATGGGCCTTCAACATGAAAAGAACAGACTCTCCAACTAAGAAAACGGAAAATTGAAGAATACCCTCTTTTTCAATCACTGATTTGAGGCCTGTTTTACCATATAATCACTGAACGGAAAAAGAAAACTATCTCAGATTTCCCAATCACAGAGCTGAACGATAATATAAACCTAAATGTTATTTCTAAATTAATACTATGTTAAAAACATAAGCAGTAGAAATTAGAAGTATGGTTCTTTTAATCTGAGGCCCTTTATGAACCCCGTTGTCTGACTGACTGATTGAACTTGTGAGAAACAGGGAAAACTCTGACAAACTTCAGTCCAGATCCTCACCTCCTCACCATTTGCCAAGTTTCCCTGCTTGAACGCGGAATTGCTTTTACTCTCATTATTACGCTGGAACCAAAACCGAGCACTTCATAAATGCATTCCACCTGACTCAACCGGGTCCCATCCAATTAATTTAGAGCTCTTAGTGGTCGAAGTTTAAGAAATGCCAACCTCTGCTCTGCAGGTCACACCGAAATCTCCCCAATCTTGACTGTGGGTGGATGATGGGACAGCTGCCGAGCGCACTTTCTCAACCTTTCTAATCCAAGTAGGAAGAGACCATTTCTGAGAAGAAGCCGCAACATTTGCCAGGTTCTTTTTTTCCACATTTCCTTTGTATAAAAACAGGCGTGTTATGGATTCCACAGGTGGCCTCGACTCGCTCCCACGGCCCTCAGTCAGATCAGGGCAGGGCTGTGTGTGTGTGTGTGTATGCTATTGTACGTCCATCATTGTCAGGACTGATTTGAGTGTTGAGTGCAAAGACATTTTTGGGAAGTGAGAACCGGTCGAGGGTAAAGACTACCTTTAAGGATTACATTAGAATTAGTTTGGATGGCTAAAGTGTGCAGTTGTGAGGGTTAAATGCAGGGCCTGAGAAAGCATTATGTACATAAGGGTGCTGACAAAAGAGCCCCCTTAAGGTAGACGAATACAAAAGCCTGCCAACTTATAACTGTAGTGCTGGACTTTCACATATGAATGAATTTACATTTTCAAATGAGTTCACACAATGCTGATTAAGCCGATCGCTGTCAGGTGGCATCTGCATCTCATCTGACGACGTCACTTACATTTTTTTTTCTTTCTGCTCTGTCCTTATTTACACGGAAAGATATGACCACAGTGCTGCAGGGGACGGGGGAGATGTAGCCAGCCCACCTTTTGGTAGAGATTTAAGATGCACGTGGACAGTGTTTGTGGGATTAATAATAGATTACAAAAGTACGTGTATGTGCGAGTGATCCCTTGTAATTATACCTTGTAATTATACTTGCTTATGAGCCATATTTTTAAGTTAAATCGTTGAACTGATCCTGTGCTGCTGCCTCGGGCTGCCCCCTGTCGCCTGTATTCACGGGACCTGACTGTTTCATTTGTTCTCACCGCTCTCATGTCATGTTAGTGTGCAACTGGTGAAGAAAAGTGGAGCATGTAACAGCTAAAGAGCAATATATTTCCCTTAAGGGGTGGTGGGGACCAACTACGGTGCTAAAAGAAGAGTTAGAATGGTACCTGTGGTTTTCAAGCAAGACACTGAAAGATAAAGCAAGGTAGAAATCATATAACTACATGATGCGTCTTTGAGCACATATCTGGAGGTTTCTCTCTTTTTTTTCAATCTTTTCCTTTTTGGTCATTTTGGGACTTTTTTGTTTTTTAAAAAATGTCTCATGCCTCGTTCTCTCCAGGTCCTTCTATACTTATTTGTCTCTCACTCTGTCTAAGATAAGACCACCTCCTGAAGGACGGGTCGAGCGACACCAGAAGCTGCGGGAGAAGGTTTTATCATAGCCGCAGCCCTTGCTTGGAGTAAAGTTTCCGATCACACTGTCTGAACCTCTGTCACACAGCTCGTCCAGACGTGGGGAATTTATGCGTTTGAAACATGTGTGACTGAGGGAGAAGGAGACAAGCAGAGGCAGACTCGAGAGCTGGCTTTTTGGCTTCTGTACTGTATATTCCAGTGGAGGTTGCACATTCCTGAGACCAGACCACATGACTGGAAGGAGGACGGGGGGTGTGTTAGAGCGGGAGCAACCATTGTTGGGCTAAACTAACCCCTAGATCAGATGGTGGTGGTGGTGGGGTGGTGTGGGGGGGTGGAGCTAAACAGGGTAACAGACCATCTATGTGTTGCATTTCCTTCCTCGGAGAAGAAAAAGGCCCTGCAGACACGGGCAGAGCTCAAATCTACGCCGAACCATCAAAGGCTTCTTCGCGGGACAGAGAGACAAACAAAAAACACCAAATATTAACATCCACGACCACAACGATAGGCGTCTCAGTCTATCTGGGTCAAGTGAGGCATCCCGGAGGCAGAGTCTGGAGTCCAGAGGGCCGTACGGATGGGGGTTAAGTCACACCGGTTCCGCGACTCGACAGGAAACAGGAAGTTGCAGAGGAAGAGACCCCTATCAAAAGAGCCTTAGAGAGAAGAAAGAGGTGGGGGCTGAGGGAGGTGCCACAACAAACTCCCCAGACCAGCTCCAAAACATGCACACACACAAACACGCACAAACGCAGAATCCCCCCTACAGCTGACGCACTTCGTAGCAAAACATCCAATGGTGCTTTCTAGAAATTCACTGGAATGTACTCAAACCACGCCCCGACTGTCGCCCCCACACTATCAGCAGCAAGTGAAACTACAGAAATTTTAATAGACCAGACAGGCTCTCGGGGGGGGTTACCACTTCAGATAAAGTCTGTGTTTGACACTCTGGTGAGAAGGAGTCACTTTTTTATGAAAGGCTGTGCGTGTGGATGTTGCGGTAACTGAAAAGGTCACCTCAGCGAGTTTGTAGGGTACGATGAGCTTCTCTCCGACAGTCACGGTCTTTCTGGTCGTCAGCGCCTCCAGCAGCATCTCCTCTTTGACCTAGAGAGTGGGGGAAAAAAAGAAAAAAAAAAAAACAAGGTCAAGAGCAGGATTTGATGCTATCGTGTGATGTTGCTCAGTGTATGACCTATTACAGTACAAAGGGGTCATACATTTCAGTGGAAATGTGCTTTGTATTTGCTCTTTAAGTAGTATTTCTCAGAAAGTACACATACCATAATATGACACAGCTGCAATGTGCTAGACAATTATATCATTAATATATCGAATTGTGTTAGACCGTAACTAGAAAACAAAAAATAAATGAGCAGGTTTGCTTTTTGACATTATGGGATTAACTGTAGTTTTGCATCAGACATCAGGCTTTTTTCAAATCTACTGTACAAGCAGTTTCCCAGCTGACTTTCCAGGAACATACTACATTGTGATATATGTTACTACGGTGATAAACATTCCCAGACACTGTGACAGAAGATTTTACTCACATCACTCAGAGCTAATTGACCCCTCTATCTGCTAATCCGGTGCTCATAATAACTCTGCTACTCCTAAACAAACATAGCCGTCCGAGATTAGCGCCTAAATGCTCCTCTCTGTCCTCACACATACAGTAAACATACTACGTGGTCTCGCGTGCAGCTTGACGCAGACTCTAAACTTGGCCCCAGACAAACCAGTGATGACAGGGCCACACTGGGAGAAGCAGATGTCACCGCACACATCTCCTCCATCTACAGGGATTATGGGATTGGGCCGAACAGCTGCTGCTGTGGAGACCACGCGTGTGTGCGTGCATACATGTGACAGCGTGTCTTTGTGCGACTGCCTGATGTCTTCATGTGTGAAAAAGCAAGGGTGTTAATGTTATGGTTAATACCGTTATGGATCTGATTCAGTCAACTGCCTCCTTTGTGAGGGCTCTGGGGGAAAAAACAAGAGCAGGGAGGACACGAGGGCTGCGTGTGTGTGCGTCGGTTGAGGGTGGGGGGGGGGGGGGGGGTGGGGGGGGGGAGGGGCGGGGGAGGGGGGTGGGGGGGGTTTTGTGGGGTGGCATAATCAGACTTCATTTCACACTGCCTGATAATCCCAACACTATGAGCAAAGCCTATTCTGCAGCCTGGTGATTGGTCTTTAGCCGGTGCATTTTCACGTATTAGTCGCTTGGTAACAGGCTTGCTGCTCCGTCTATGATCAGAGCGTTAATACCGCCATACACACATAAGTTTGCAGGCGCCGGTTTGGGGTCAGTGATTGTGTTCTCAAATTAACTTTTTTTTTTTTTTTATTTCATGAGACACTATCACCTCACAGCCAAAAGCTGCTGTGTTTTGAGTTTTAGTAACTGTTACCAGAGTTAGAGAGCAATCATTATCAGTGGTTTGCCATGTTTTTGTCTGACAGCATGATAGCAACAAAAAAAAAAAAAATCTGACTGGTCAATGGGGATATTAGTTTTTAATAATACTATATGGTAATTTATAAGGAAAATAACAAAAAAATCTGATTAGACTTTATCAAAATGTAAACTGGGTTGTGATGATTGAACAAAACATTTCCAGTCCACTGATTTCACGCCCCAAAACTGCATTTCAAGCTACTGTTTTCAGCATTAAAATACCATCAACAAACAGGCTTTAGCGGGATTTGTTCTCACAGTAAGCCTCTCTCTCAGGACTGATTAGCAGTTTGCACAGGAATGTTTCTGGTTAGGGTCGAATCACTCAGCTCTGCAACTCAGAGGATCCAGTCTGTCAGCCGTCCATCAGCTCCTACGAGCTCTGCTTCCCCTTCCAGTTCAACCTCCGCGGGAAACAGGAAGTCACAGCCAGTTGCATTCCCATTCATTCGTCAGTCCACACCCGTGCCAATCAGTCCTCCCTAAGAGGTGCTTCACATTAGCGCACCGCGGTAACAGCAAGGGCAGTAATTCACATCCCATCCTCTCTCACACGCCCTTTTTACATATCAAAGTCAAGCACGGACTGATTCTGACATTGGCTATTCATGCAAATTAAGACCTCGCTTGGAGGCGACATAGGTGCACTTTAGCTGAGCTTTCCTTTGAAGCTGTTCAAACTCTCGCATGACTCACATAAAACTGCACTCAGCAGACCACAACAGCCTATTTTTGCCATTTATGTAAAGGGCCTTAAAATAAAGTCACGCATCATCAATAAAACGTAAGTGCTGAGTACTTTTGATGGCGCCTGTCTGGTCTATGCATCAATCGCATCATCTAGCATCAAGGAAATCAAGTTTTAAAAGACATTCAAATGCACTCCCAATGTGTCAAGTTACAATCGTATTAACAATTTTTTTTTTACCTTTCGAAATAATTTCCAGAGAACACAAATCTTTAAGCAATATAATATAATTTCCAGAGAACACAAATCTTTAAGCAATATATTTTCTTGTCTGTAAAGTAAATTATCTTTACATTAACTTTCTTAAAAGTTGCCACATTCAGCCATTATCTGCCCCAAAACTACACTCCTCACTTTAAATAATGTAGGAATTCTCATTGGTTGACTCTTCTTTTGCCTCACTGAAACATAATATATATCGGCAGGGCTGGTGCCAAATTAAAGGGTTAAGATGGCCCCAAACATGTTGTTTCTTTGTTTGACTTCATTAAGCTGTGTTTTGGTTTTCCTCCTTTCTTCTTCTTTGCTTCACAAATGCTTTATACGTCCCTAGGGACAAATAGCCGCTGCCTCTGCACCAACTAACAGACATCCAAATAAACTTGAACTCAAAACACTAACCCTGAGCATGTGGCCAACATGTGGCTCAGCTAACGTCACCGCCTCTCCGGACCTCGGGAGGGCCAAAGAGACCAGTCTGGATGTTAAAGGGAACCCTGGCGTTGCTCTCCGAAGCCATAACATCCCCGCTGTGCTGTTGACAGGAGTCTCCGGCACGCTTCCGTCATTGTTTTGTCAGCGGCTCAACAAGCACATCCGGGCTAATGGTGGAAGTTTGTCGCAGGGACTGGGAAGTTCCACCATCTCTCAGTCCCAAGGTAAATCAGAACAGCATGTGGCTGTTTGAGCTGTCCTCGCTGCGCACACTGATGAGTGTGTGTGGTCTGCGCTCAGTGTCAAGAATGAAGTCAAATTCGCCACATCATAAATTTGTAAACCCTGCGCGGTTCGTTAACCCATGCTAGGAAAGGTTTTTTCCATGTGTCTAAACCTACAGACGAGGCTGATTAGTGAACGTTGGATAATTTGCGCAGGAACAAAGCAGAAGTGAGGTTATGAAAATGTTCAAATAAACTAAATTAAGCAAAAAAAAAAAAAAAAAGTATAGAAACAGTTTTACTTCCACAAGGTGACTATAATAATGTGCTGAAACCAGACGTTGGCTGAACTCCATTTGAACTTTATCTGCAGAGACGAAGAGCTTCCACTGAGCAAACTGACATGCTTGAAAGTATGCAATTAAATGATTGGAACGACTGTATTGTGAGCAAGCAAGGATGTGACTGGACAAGCACTGGCCATCCACCAAGCATCCATAATGTAAGTGACAATTTACAGATGCAGGCCCAAGCACGAAATCTGCAGAATAAAAGTGCTTTACAAAGATATGTCAACTCAAATTAAGATGCAAGCCTGATAGATTCACAATAATCCTTTTAAGTAAACATAGCTGAATCTTGTATCTGTGTTTTTAGAGTCATTTAAATGGGATTAAACCATGCAGGTGATACTAGGCCAACGGTAAGGACTTGCTCCTAGTGGGAAAGCTCGCCTACGCAACAGCACGCAAGCACAAGAGGGCTGAAAATAGCCTGAACACAAACAATACTTGTGGAAGTGCTGGATGATCGGACGGCTCTTTGGGACCTGAAGCACCTCTTAACTTCCGCTGTCACCACAAGCTGTGCTTGTACGCAGAGAGTCCTCAGCTCTCTAAAAGCCTCTTTGTGAGGCCCATATATGGGAGGTAAACTCTGGCAACAGAAATTGTGATAATAAAAAAAATCAAAGCAATAGGAAAACCCAACTGGATGCTACTTGTTTTCTTCTTTTCTTTCAAAGTTCACCAAGTCCGTGGAGTTTTAAGTATCTCCAGTAGGCATGTAATGGAATAACTTTGGGAGACAAAATGGCAAAGAAAGTATTTAGGGAGAATAAACAAGCCCTGCGGTAAAGCCCTGCTCCACTTCTTCATTTTTATTATCCTTCAAAGTATTCAGAGTATTGCATTTCAGCATAAAGTCAGCAAGACAAAAAGTTCTGTTTTTTTACTCAAGCATGTCACATGAGGATTTTTCTATTGGATTTGCAGATGAAAACTGGATTACTATTAAAACCGAATTATATTTGCCAAACACAGTTGCTTCAAAAGTGTTGATTTGAACTTACTGATGCCAGACACTTGAACATAAAAACTATGAACCGGTGTTTGTGAAGCGGCTGCTGCACTCTGCTCACCTCTAGCAGCTCCGAGACGATGGGCAGGACCTCTGGGTTGCAGATGTCGATGGAGTCGTCCCTGTAGGTCTTCTTCTTATAGCGGATGTTTCCCAGGTGGAGGATTGCCGACAGCAGAGAGAAGATCCTGACGAAGAAAAGGGGCGCTCATTGTTTGTGCACTTGCAGTATTTTGAGCATCTAGCATTCTGACTTATTGAGCATGTTTCGTCAGGAATGGCAAGTTTCTTTGTGCAGAGATGCACCTGTAAGGTTTCACATTTCTGATGAAATACTAGTTGAAACTTCATGTCTGATGCCTGGTTTCTCACAGAATTTAAATTAGCAATGGCCTAAAGGACTCTATTCATCTCCTAAGCACGATAAAAATTTGGAGAAACAGGCATACTTACTTTCTCATCAAGAGTTAAACGAGAAGCTCTTCTGTTTGTTTGATTAATATCTTTCTCTCTTTCTCTCAATCTGAATACTGACTGAACTAACCAAGCGGTACAACATGCCTCAACCTAGATACTTAGTTTATATTAAATGCCGTTGCGTTGCCGTCCCTAAATCACATCTGATGATATGTTTTCACGAAATGGTAATGTGATAAAAATTCTGCACATTTGTTCTGCTTAAACCCTCCTGACTCTGATTACAGCGAGGTACTGCGATAAAGAAGTGCTGCACGCATCACGTAGCTTGTCTTACTGTTTGCGCGTGGTGGGAAGGAAGCCGACCATCTCCATAGCCAGCTGCAGCCGCTCAAAGTCGTGTTTCAGATCCTCCCCCTCCACCGTGAAGCAGTCCTGCTGGTGTCAGGTGGAAACGCACGAGGACAGAAGGAGAGAGGGAGACAGGCAGAGAGACATCAGCATCAAATGGACAAATAACACATGAGCTTAACTAAAACCTATTTGAAAACGCTCAAAATAAGCCTATCACAGATGATAGAGACTTTAAGAAACACACAAACCCACACTAGTTCATCTACTAGAACAGGTCCCCTTAAAAAAAAGGTTGTTACACCTGAAAATGAAATTAATTTAAAAACTTATCTTTAAATCAGGAGACAAACTAAATCGCAAGTCTCACAGAAACTATATGTAAAAATATGATTTTCACAAACACTTCACTCCAAAAATTTAAAAAAGAAAAAAATATTTTCAAGATGTCCTTTATTTTCATGCTCTTGGAAAGTTGTTCTTGGACAGACCCAAAGAACAGATCAGCAAACAGATAAACTCTATTTAAACAATTTTCAGTCATTTGCGTTGGGAAGAACGGCGAGTTACGCATCTCTGCCACCAAAGCCAAAGTCAAGCTGCAAGTCCACACCTCGCTCCTCAGGTGGGCTCCATCAGACGGCAATGGTTACGCATTTAATGCATCAGACCACCGAGCAGGAACTAAATTGATAGCAGGAGACAAAATGTGGTCATGGACTTCTGCAGATGACTAGAGATTAATCTGTCAAATTGTATGTCTGCTTTGAAGTAACTAAAGCAGCATGTTGCAATGTTTAAAAAGATTTCTGAGTTTCATTTCTTTTGATGAGAAAACTAAACGGAAGCCCCCTCTTTTTCTGAGAAAAGCCAAAGAGAACATTTTTTGTGCAAATGAGAGACACTAGTATATTGATTGGGAATTACTAGGGGAAGGCAAGAGTGTGTAGGCAT
>JAOXYL010000090.1:5236270-5251115 GCA_028564955.1 Terapon puta | reverse complement strand
ATATATATATATATATATATATATATATATATATATATATATATATATATATAGATATAGATATAGATATAGATATATATATGGTGCTTATTTTTAACAGAATTTACAGAAAAAGATTTTGCAAAATAAAAATGCAAATTTAGCTGTTGAGTATGAGAAGTTAAGCACCTCCAGATAAAGAGGTAAATAAAGGGATTATGTAATTATAGAGCGGCAGTGAAACCTTTGATGTTTTTCTTTTTCTTTCTCCTACAGTAAACAGCAGACAGACAGACGGGGACCCCCCCAAACAAATTGAATTTGTGGTTATGTGGTATGTGTCTCAGACCACAGGCCATTAGGACGCCCTGCTGAACCCAAATCTTAAAACCTTAAACCTGAAATGAAGTCTTAAACCCCGCAAGGCTCTTTGAAGATGTGAGGAATGTGAAAAATGTTCTCACTTCCCCCCCACCCAAAAAAAAAAAATTGTCCCCAGTCTCGAGGTCTGAAGGTCGTCGCACAGATCCGCACACACAGAAGAGATACACGACATAAACATCAGATATCTCGCGATGAATGGCCAGTCCACTGCCTTGCTCAAGGGCTTCATGTGCGTCTATTTTTCACCGTGCAGCCAAACGTAGCCAAACACATCTGCGCACGTGTTGAGAGGAGTTAAAGTCCACACCGAGAGGACGACAACTCACATCTTTCTCACACTCTCTCTCTCTCACACACACCCACACACACTCCTTTTCTCTCTCTCTCTCCATAAATGGCTGCTGTCACTACAGCGCTGGGCCACATCTGGATCCCATTGGCTTCAGGAAGGGCTGAACACAGAGGCCCAATAAAAGCCTCCTTCCACGGCACAGGACTGTCAACAGGCCCTCCACCACTGTCAGCGAGGAGGAGGAGAGGCGAAGAGAAATAAATGGAGAGATAAGAAGTGGGGGAGGTATGAGGAATGGGGGAGGAATGAGGAGAGAAAAGCGATAAAAGGGGGAAAAAGGAGAAGGGAGATGGATGGAGGAAAGTGAGAAATGAAGGGGTGAAGGGGGGGTACGCGAAGGAGAGGAGGAAGGGAGAAGGAAGAGACTGAAAGTGTGACACTTTGGGAAATGTGACTCTTTATGCTGAGATGAAAATATTGACCCTCACGTCTGCATGGCTTCGATTTCATCGTCCGTGGCCATCAGCTTTTTCTCTGTTTTTCCTCTTCACAAACATAAGATGGAGGGTGAGTCTGTGACATTAAAAGTCTCGCTAAAAGCCGAACTGCCCATTTCACATTACAAGTGTGTAAGTGTGTGTGCGTGTGTGTGTGTGTGTGTAACTACTGTATACGTCACCTGTGCTTTACCTAATGACTGCTCTAGTGTCTGTCTTTATGTTGTCTGCCTCTGCCAGCTGTTACCAAGTTGTGTGTTTCCACCTACAAGGCCTTCAAAGGAAAAAAAATACAGCCTTCGAAGAAAAACACACACCTTTCAACAAACATTAGCCAATCGACCTACAACCACCTTCGCTTCGATCCAGTGCTCTAACACACACACACCACAGCTTTTGGCATATCCTAAGAGTTTCTGGGGAGTTTGCTCGGAGCTGGCGGCGAGCCTGTAACGCAGCGCGGTGTGACTGACAGAAAATGTAACTCAGCGTGCGAGGTGGTGTGGGAAAATCCCACGACTGAGTGTGTTGAAGTGTTAATCCCTCGAGAGCTGGACTCCTACATGTTGCTGTGTGTGTAAGTGTGTGTGTGTGTGTGCAGCACAGACAGATGATTAATTCAGGGATTTGGGTGGGAGGAGTGTGTGTGTGTGTGTGTGTCAATGTGTGCATACAGTAATGTGTGTTTGTCTATGCAGTGCATTTATGTTGTGATGTTTGTGTGTTTGTGCGTGTATGAGACTAGGAAGGCGTATTTATGCAACGAACGGTCAATATTTACCGTATCGCGGGAGTGGGCGATTTAATTTTATGCAGTTTCTCTAAGTTTTAAGTTTGTTTTTTTGGGGGGGTCCTCTGCGATTTAACAAACTTCTTCGTCCTCCTGTTGAATTGAAAGTATTCAAATATGCACGGGAAAACCTAGAAATGAATATTTTAAGCAAAAACACATTTAAAATGAGAACTAACGCATATTCATCAAACAGCACTCTGCCTCAGGGTCAAATCTCTTTAAGGTTTTCCTCCTCCAGGTATTTCACAGAGGGAGAAATCCTGTGGTGTGTTCGGATTTCTAGTATTTGTCCATGAGTTTGTGTGTAGATGCTCGTGTTTAGTTAACTGGTGGTGGGGAGGGTGGGTGGGGGGTGATGGGAAGGGACCACTGTTTTGTGACCGCAGGCATTTCCTCTCTCATTCTCTCTCTCATCTTTGTTTCGTCCTCCGCTACGCTCTTAAAATCACTTCATTAACTCAGTTCCACGGGCATTACTGAGCTCATTGTTGTTTTCCATTTCCTCGTCAGCGGCTCTGTCTCCGAGTACAACTCTTTATAAAATATACAAAGGGGGATTTAGGCTCGTGAGTAACATTGAAGATTTTACACCAAGAGGAGCATGCGTGCACTGCAGACGTTCACAGACACGTGAGTACTCTACATGCAGTATTATGGTGCACATATGAGCTCGGGGTTGGCGTAGGCGCTGGTGGGGGTGTCTCATTTACGGTGGGAGAAACAGGTTTTTGTGTTTAAAGGCGACCCAAAACTCTGCAAGGTGTTTTACAATATTTAGAAAATGGGATTTAACCACTCCTTAAAGAGTGTGATTTGTGCTTTCATATCTATTTATATTTTATTTACTCTGTAAATACTCGGGCAATTGCAAAGATAGGGATACTTTAAAAAGGGCCACAGCGTCTGTCCCCTGAGACAGAGGAGGGTTAGCACAAAGAGCCTCATCAGTCACACCGGGACTGTTGTGTCTGAAAGGTCGAAAATGATGAGAGGGAGCGAGCGCCACTTCAGACAGAACGGCTGAGTCGCCCTCCGCTTTCGACTAAGGGCTGAAGCCACATTTCTACAACGAGAACCTCAAATCGCACCACTGGATCACACCGCTCTGTCATATCTGGTTTCTGTAATTCATGTCTGTCCGGCTGCAGCAGGGGCGTCCTCATCCGCTCACTGACCCGACTGAAGAGAAGAAACACTCCCCACTCTCACACATTGAGACGATCGTAGACGCCGTGCAGTGTGGATGTTTGCATGTAACCTTAGCTCCTCTGAGGTTATCATTTTCCCACCCACCAGCCTGCCGACTGCCAAGATAAAACCAGTATGCTTGGATGCAGGCATCACAAACACAAAGGCGATGTTTGAATTCATGCTTTAATCAAGAAACTGAGTGGAAAATCTGCAATGTAAGTGGGTTAAAGAAGGGAAAGAAAACATTTCATTTTCTCTTCAGAGGCATCCGTGTTTTGAGCTTGGCAGTTCATGCATGCTCTGGTACATCAGGTGTGAAAACTACCTGAGCAAAACCCTGAAGATGTTTGCGGTTTAGAAAAGCATCTCTCCATGCCCAAGTCTCCAAAATATCAGTAATAGTCGGCACAGTAAAGAGGGTCAACTCGACTATATGAGCTTGGGATCTTGTGATTGATCACTGTGATCCATCTGATACCCGGGGAGACCAAAGATCAAATATGTCAACCTTGCAGCGATACCAAAGGAAAGCAAGGGGAGGAGCTCTACAAAAAAATACAGCTTTCACATTTACCATAATAAACAAAGTGGATTTATAGACATTTTGGCCAACATGTCAAGTTTCCACATTGGTCATTACTCCCATGCCCAACCCTGTATTTCACATCACCCAGAAATACAAAGAAATAACTGTGACTTTAACTGAGAGTCACTTTATTGGTCATAATTCAATGAACGGCAGGTCAAGTGCCAAAATGGCAGATCATGTGGAACAATTGTCAGATCTCCCCGCTGATGGAGGAGGTGGTATCTTATTACCAGAGTACCAGGGGAAGGAAGAGCGGGGAAGTTGAATTAGCGCTCTGTATGAACAGCGAATTTGGCAAACTAATTCAATAAAAAAAGGAGCATGGCATTTCCTCCCATCTTATCTCAGTCTGTCGGGGGGGGACGAAACATCGGAAGGAGGTGACGCCGCTGAAAGAGAGGAGCTCTTGTATTCCTGTGAGACTGCACTATTTCCTCTTTGTCCGTCTGAAAATTAGCTGGAGCTTCTCTGGAAACTGAGCAGCCATTCATTCTTTTTCTCTCTTTACCTCTCAAGTTTTTCTAATAATAGGCAGCTCTGCCTCTTCGGCCTGCTTCCACTCCCGCCTTCATCAGGGCCTTTGTCACTCACTCCTCCTCTCCATTTTATCTCTTTGCGTCTCCTTCTCTGACCTGACGTGTTTCAGACATCAGGGCGATGCTTAGCTCCGAGACGCAGGCAGCTGGATCTATTTTTACTATTTTTATCACTCATGCTGCAAGGCATGCACAACGCCAATGTGAACGGTGTGATGGGACTGCTGGATCGACCGCGCGCTCGCACAAACAAACACACGTGCTCAAGAGTCACATGGCCTCGCGACACGCTCAAGTCAGTAAGCGTCTACTGTAAAAACAACAGCAGCCGAGCCACAGGATCATCTGACTCCTGTCAACAAACAAGCGTGCCGCGATGGTGCGCTGATAGCGGCGTCGCATCATTTGTGTTTATCTTAATGCAGTAAACGAGCATGAATGTGATAAGGTGGATGTTGGAGAGCACGTTCCTAGTGCAAGGCGGAGAACACAAGTGTGTGCGCGAATCATGACCATGCAATTTGCGATTACACCCAAACTTGACACGTCTTTGCTGAGAGACGACTCGATCTCTTTAAAGAAATCTGTGAATGGAAAACAACAACAAAAAAAAAGGAAATGTTTAATCCAATGCTCCTGTGAGTGAGCGGCCAAGTAGCACGGGATGTTTTACGGTCAATAATGCATGGGTTCATTAATAATCAATCCATAGTTCTTAAGTTTCCCCAATTCTTCCTCATCTGTATCAAATCATCCTAACATACAGAACCAACACAAATCACGAGACTATCAACATGTTGACCAGACTCAGTTGTTGCTTTCATGTCATTTATAAGTGTGGCACCAGGCTTCAAATCAAGCCATGGAGTCTCAGCTTACTACTGGTTACGTGAAGGGAATTGAATTGTTTCCAAACAATCCCATTTACTCTCATCTATGTATTATAACTGATGGAGATTTCGTGGGCGTTTCAGTTACATAAAGCCTGCTTTATGTAACTGAAACGTCACCTCGCTGTCACATCGCTGTCATAGAAAAAAAGAAGAAGCTCTGTAAGCAAATTCATGGTCATTAGCGAATATGACGGTCATCGTGAAGAAAGGATGCGTCTGCTCCATCAGTCGATATTCAGCTGTGTGCAATTTCTGCATCAGCCAGATCTCGGTTTTATAGGACTGAAAATACCCAGCGTACACGTTTTTGCACATCCTGCTTATTGTATGACTTTAAAGTGACTCTCCTCCATCGTCCCTCTTGACCCCTGAGCGCCAGGTTTGTTTGGTCTTTACTGGGAGGAAGCGGTAAATGGTGCGGACGGCGGCAGACCTGGCCTATTAAACACCTTAAAAGGATCTTTTACGGAAGTCATAGCTCCGAGGGCTCTTGGTCTTCATGCCGATTGTTTACAAGGTGAGCGGGCTGCTGAGGGGGCGAGAGGCGAACATAGGCGGATATGGAAGCGCTCCTGCCGCACCGCATTACCTCTGCGGACTGCTGCCATCGAGGGGAAAGAGGGGGTGAAATCTTTCAGCAGCACCAGCCTCATCTCAATTTCACTAAAAACCCCCAAAGTGGGACACTCGGTTGAAAATGACTCTCTCGCTGTGTATTATTTAAGCGAGGATTTCACCCTGCTACTCTCATCTCCCTCCTCCTCCCCCTCTTCCTTCCCTCTCTTTTTTTTTTTTTTTGTGTTACCCTCCCCCCCTTTTCCTTTTTATCTTCCTCCTCCCCCCCACGTGCCTCCGGTGCTGTATCTGGGTGGGTTGGGATGGTAGAGAGGATGAAGGCAGCAACAGAGCGCTTTCATCTCCTCTCTGCAGGGCTGTTGCATCAGGGGGAGGACACGGCGAGCGGCCGCAGTGATACAGCAGAACAACGTGCTGCACGACAAAGATTTCACACAGCTTTACCAATCGCTCCCATTAGGGATAAGGCCTTACATCGACGGGTATTGCAAGACGTGGCAACAATGAGGTTGAGGAAATTAAGAGAGTGGCTGTTAAACGGGGTTAAATTATTAAAGTTATTACAGAAACTGTTCATAGAGAGCATTCAGGAGATTCTGCTGACCTACTTCCTGCTTTTACTATGAGCCAACCATATTCACAGATGAACATCAGAGATTGAAGTTATTTGATTTCTATAATATGGTTAAACTGAGGATTAGTTTAAAACAAACAAGCTGGATCTGATGTTTTGCTGATGGCAAATACTCCACTGATCGCAACCTTTGCTGCTTCCAGAGCGGAGAGGGACTCGTGTCTCAGTGACTTCGATCATGCAAAGCAGCTGATGCTGAAATTGTGCGTCCTCGCCATGTGTTCTGCGCGGCGGTGGACATTCCCATCAGCCACGGTGGCGAGAGCGCTGAGAGTGTCTGATTCTGGAGACGTTTTAGCTCACCGTTGTGCTGTTTGGCCGCAACATCACTATTTTGCTCGTCGCTCTGATAATGTCATTTTAGAGAGAAACTGTTTCCAACATAAAAAAGCTCTGAAATCCCTTCGCACTCGACCTGCTCGTATGATGAGATTCATCTCAGTCCCTGATGTGTAAAAACATCAACCAAGTCTTAGGAGGAAACTGTGAACTTCCTCCAGGTTGCTGCGGCCACTCTGTTGTCTCAGACTGTGGATAGAGCGCATCGCCATAATTTGGACGCACAGCTCTGATTTCTTTCAAACTACGACTTTTCAGAGCAAATGCAAAGAAAACCAAAACATCTGCAGTTGGGTTGCTGTAATACGGACAACCTGCTACATCACCGGAGTTCATGGCAGCAGCAGGAGCATCAGTCGAACGTGCTGCTATGGTCTATTAGATTAAATGAAACTTTAATGATCCCCACGAGGGAAATCGGGTCATTGCACCAGCTGAGAGCAGGATATAGATCAGTGCAGGACAAACGGGGTGCATTTAGGATAATACAACAAAGGGCTGAGACAGAAAACGTATGGAAGTCCCAGCAGGAGCACTCAGGTGTTGGGATGAGAATTAGCTCGGTGATTAATGCAGTAAGATATGAGACATAGAATAAGAATAAGACAGAGACCGCATCTTACAGATGTAATAGTTTATCTGGTCTTATTTTATGAAAGTTGAATGAAATTATCTTTAAATTGAACAACACGCACATCTCATTTGCTGCAGGGTACTCGAGGAAATACAGAGTTTCCTTGCATCAGCTGCAGGAAGTGAAAGAGGAAAAGCTGGGATTGATTAATGTGAGGAAAAGTACTGCAGAGCGTCTTGCAAGTGAAAGCACTTAGACATGAAAGAAAAGAGGAACATTGGTAAAAAGCAGATTGAATGAAGGGATGGAGCAGATGCAAACACTGACGCGGCGCAGCTTTGTGTTGTACGCACTGTCCCAACGCACACATACACACACAAACAGGTGTGTGTACAATAAAATGACAAAGCAAAGCAAAGCGTCACCTATTGGGCTCAGTCCGGGAGTCGCAGCAGCTCCACTGGGAACATGTTCAAACCTCCGCCAGCCACTCCCGGCCTTTTCATTCAGCCACTCGCTCTCACACTCAGCAGGCCACGCTCAATGGCACATCCACGCCATTCATCCCGTCATTCACAACACCACACAACAGCCTGCTTTCAATGGCTAGACTGAACGTGACTGTACTCCATTTGGTTACAGGGACTGTGACCTGCTGAAACACGACTCGTTCGGGCGCGCCGTGTGTAAAGTTATGTTTTGTGGTAATGCACAAAGGCTGTGATTAGGGCCTCTATTGTCCGGAGCTCTTCGCGCTGATCCAGATACACAGAGACGCTCTAAGACGCTCACAAACAAACACAAAAGCAAGCCAGCGTGGGCCGCGCACAGACGACCGATGATGACTTCATCTCAGCCTGATAACACCGCTATTAATCAAGTCGCACAGCAGCTGAACCCGCTTAAGTGAGCGTGCGGTTTGGCTAAAAGCACAATAATGATTGCAATCATCTACCTCAACAACCTGCAGTTAATGCTCTTTCTTCAGACACAGTTTTTCAATAAACAGTTTTCTCTGGAGCTCCTTCCTACTGATGATTTAAAAAAATCCCCATATTATAACCATTTATAATATTTTATAGTCCAGGGGACATGATTTGGATAAAAAAAGAGACTTTTGATTCGGACAAGATTAAGGTTTTTCTCTTTTCCTGTTGTTCGACTCTACTTCAGTCTAAAATGTGTCTGTGTGTCTTTTCACCTCATGACATTACGCACCATGTCAAACAAATAAAAAGCCTCCTGCTAGAAATAGATAGCCTGATAACTACATCCTGATGGGCTTTAAGTCGATCAGGCTGTGTTGAAGTCCATTTTCCAGGATGTTAGGTCGCTCCTGAGGCTACAGGACGGGGACTTGCTCTGGGTTCAGAGAAAACACTGTCCTTGTACCATTTAATCCAAACCTTTCATCCCTTTTAAAATTGGGCCTCATCTTTAAGCTAAGGTAAGGCAACATTATTAGCTCCTGAAAAGTTATTAACTAGTTGTATTGTTCTATGTCTCCAGCGTTGTTATGATTCAAGATATTAAACTTTGGTATTCTTCCCAAACATCAAGGCTTCAACTCTAAAAGATCATAATGGCACAATGAGAATCTCACTGTGCTGTTTTATGATGAAGGCACCTAAACCCAGCGATTGTCACGATAATCTCAACAAATTTACATAAATAACAATATACATCATACTTAACAAATGTCAGACGTAGAGGAAGAGTTTGACCTTTTAACAAATATGCTTATCCCTTGCCTCATTTCCTCTGTCAGATATTTTTCTTGGCATTTTATGCACTTAATAGAAAACAACAGTGGTAGAAATGACAGGAAATCGGGGAAAAGGAGATGCACCAAAGGTCCCCGGCCGGATTACAACCACGGACGTTGCAATTCATAGTCTGCATCTTCGCTCAAACCTAAGCCTCATCATTCTCTTTCCTGCCAAGTGATGAAAACGCGGCTCTCGTATATCAGAAATATGAAGCATGTTAGTTCAGCTTTGGGTCAGTCCAAATGTAAGAAATTCCACCAAAGGGCTCTAAATGAAAACATCCATTAAAATACAAAGAATTCCTACATGGCCTCCTTTCCTCGTTCCTTTTTTAAGTGCCTTGTAATTGTGTCTTGAGAACACCATTTACAGTGCGAATACAGTTTTTAAACTCCCACACATGTTGGACACCAATCTGGAAAATGTTATTTTATATAATTTCTTTAGTTTCTCTCTCTGTGCAACACCATATTGCTGCTGTCATGCACCGAGGCTACCAATTAGTCTGAGGCAAACCTTCCCTCAGAAACTCACAAACAAAAGCCGAATGTGTTTTCTTTAGGAACTTAAAATAACTCTTCAAAGGGCAGATCGCAACCACAGAATACAGAGAGAAAAGGTAATGAGTAACATACTGGTTTGTGTGTGTTACAGACTAAATGAGGAACACAGGACAGATTTAAATACTATAAACTTTCTAGGAATGAAAATGAAGCGCTTAAAAAAAAATAAAACAACTAAAAATTGCGATGAAGCAAATTAAAACAGACAAGCCTGTCTTTTTATTTTTTGATAGATAATGCTTAACTAGATCAAATCTGATTGATGACAGTCCAGTTAGCAGGTTCGGATAGACGCAGATCGAGTTTGCTCAATTGCTCCCATCAGCCCAGATGGCCTCGTGTCCAACTACGACTTCCTAATGTCCGTAATCTCATCTGTGCTGGATTGCTGTGACACCATGTAAGCAGGCTCAGATTGAATCAGGCCCATTTGGACGACCAATTTCCTGTCGCGAGCCTTTCGCCAAATCTGGGTGGAGTCGTCAGGAGGGCCAAAGCGTCCAAAGGAAGGAGGGATGAGACGTGAGCGCTTCGTCCACCACTGGAGCGGCAAGGAATAAGAGTGGATCTCTTCTCATATTGACTCATAGTGAAGAGTCATTCATTTTGTAATGATATCACATTTATTCGGGGTCGCTGCACAAAAAAAGACACATTTTAATATGTCCAAGATGTAATGACCAGAAAATCAGGCTTAAATTCAACAAAAACAAAAAATGTAAGTATGAAATTACACGCAGGATTTTTGTAACTTTGGGGTTATAAAAATGGGAAACCCTGAGCTCTCTGAAAGATATAAATGCTTACATAAGAATCATATTTCTAAATCGTCAGTGGAGGTTTAAATGGATTTTGTTATTACAGTCAAAGGAGCCAAAATGTTGCTCTTAAATCCTGTCGGGCGCCACTGTTGTGACACCAGAACAGCGACGAAGAGACAGTTATTTCATTAGATCTCGACTATTGAATTCATCACCAACTACTTCAGTACCCGATTAATTGTTTTGAGTTTTTTTGTGTGTGTGTGTCCAAATATTCTGATTTCAGCCTAACAGATCTGAATATTTTCTGCTTTCTTCAGTCTTCTATAAAAGTAAATTGTCTGTCTAATGACATTACCTTGAACAGTGACTTTTTTTTCACAATTTTTCACCATTTTCTGTACCAATCAACTAATTGACTAATCAAGAAAATGAACGACAGACAAATCAACAATGAAAATACTGTATATTTAGTTTGCACTCCATCCTGCTGAAGTCCGGTCATTAAAATCTGAATATTAAACGAAATAACAATTCCACGTAAACATAAATGATAACAACAATCAACAATCAATCGGTTTGTTTCATTCATTTGGTCTCTCTCAGCGGACACTTCATGTGAACGTGGGGATGATGTGCTTGATGACTCAGCTCAGAGAGGCATTAAAACGTTTCCTCAAAGGCACACTGAGCATATTAGATATTAAATGAGTAACAGGCGTGGGTTGGGACTCGAGACAAAGAGCGAGGAAGAGCAGCGGGAAAACTTGGCGGCCGACATCTCCTCGTCCAGGTCCGACTATACGGCCGCGGAGCGTTTGAGTACACGGTGTACATCTGTCTGAGGGGGATGAGTGCACACTGCGCCGAGCTTCCTGCGAGAGGAAAGCGAGAGCGCTCCAGAGAAAGGCAGAATGAGAAGGAGATGGGGATAATCCAGCGAACAGATGTTGGGGAGCGTCAACGAAGGGCGCCCGCTGCCCAGAGGATACGGATTATAGGCATGGAAGCGCCAACGGGAATGCGGAGGAGCCTTGAGGTGGACAGCGTGATTAGCCAACGCACACCCACCAACGCGCGGCTCTCTCCGAGGTAAAGGCCGCGGCTATCGCTAAGCCACGTGTAATGAAAGCGAGGCCACTGCTTAAGGAGAAAAGCTGGGATTTGAAGCAGCTCTGGAAATGCGATGCACCAAAGTAGTCTGCAGAGGAAGAATGCAAAAAGTGGGACATTTAACTTAAAGATAAAGCTCCGATCAGCGCTCTATCTGGACTTTCTAAGATTAAATCAAAAGAGGAGTAGCCTCTCTAGACCAGCACCCATTCAAACTTTCACTAAAAGAGAAATGAGAGGGTTTGTGTCCATTCAAACCCCTCGTGTGCAGACAGGGCAATAAAAGCGAGCTGTCCTCTGCAGAGACTGGTCCTGATGGCAGAAAAGCTTTCGGATGTCTCGTTGTGATTTAAAGACCACAAGGACACACACACACACACACACACACACTAGGTCGCGGGTGAACGTCTCCCATTCCCCTGCTGCTGGGAGAGCTGACTGCTAACACGTTGTGACAGGCACCTCTCCTCCTCCTGCACACACACACTCTCACACAAACACACACACACACACACACTCACACAGAGGAGTGCTGCCCTCGTTCAAGTGGGAACAGAAGCAGCACCGTCACAGGTAGCACGGTTTTCATTTGGCCTGTCGGGTTCAGTGGGTTCGCAGCAGCAGCCGCGTTACCGCTACTGTACGGCGAGTGTGTCTCCACGCTCCGGCTGCACAGGATTTAAAGCTTTAGAGCAAGTCTCCAATCCACCCGGGGTCTGCAGCGCTGGATAAGAGTACCGGGCAGCTTCTCGAGCCCTCGCACACTCACACGCTTAATAATACACAGGCCTTTGAACGCACACTTTACAAAACCGGAGGGCCGAGACACTACCTGGAGCCATCTATCAGCCGCGGGAGACAGGTCTTGTCCCTGAGGGCCTGGTTAAGAGCAGGGGGGACATCTGGATGGGAACCATCTGGTGAAGGGGGGTGGAGGGTCTGCTCCACTGCTAATGCAGCAGGCAGGCGGGCAGGCAGGTCTGCCGGCCACACCACCAGAACAAAGGCAGGCTGTAATCTGGCCCCCGCGGCCCCCGAAGGAGCCCTCAGTCTGTCTGTCCACTCTCCCTCCACCCCCCCTCCAACCCTCCTCAGATACAGCACCATACAGCTGGGGTCAGTCTCAAAGCCTCAGTCGGCCTTCAGGAGGATTTGAGGCGCGGATGTATGCTTGTCACAGTGTGAAGAGCCGCAGACCAAGAGCGAGTCCAAGAATGAGAGAAGACGTCAAATTTATCTTGCGATTTTCTCGACTGACTTCTTTTTTTATAATTATTTTCTTCTGGTATTAAAGACCATTGCAGCGTTAACTGAACATGAGCCAGTTCACCGCGAGTCCTACTGGTTAAACAGTCAGCGTGTCCACCTACAGACATTTCAAATGTCCTTGAGTTAAACGAGGCCCTAAATCATTTATCAAATGTGCATACCAAAAATAAAATGTGGAGGTAAATGATGGCTGTTTCACATGCAGAGCTTTCAGGAGGTTTCTGGACAAACGCGCCATTTTTTTTAATGCTCAGATTTATGAGCCTGCGTGGACTTTGAGCACACATCAGAAAACAAGGATAAAGCAAATGTGTCTTTTCTGCCCGACTCATCTTCCCATGGCAATTTAGCAGCCGTTCTTTATTATTGGCGATCCAACATGATGTCAAGGATCTTTATTTTCACAACCACATACAGCCTGATGTACCGTCAGAGCTCTTTGAATTATAGACTTAAGCATCACGGAAGACCTGAAGAGAAACAGCTGGTGGAGGTCAAATCTGACGGATTACCGTGTATATTCTACTTTAACTTTATGTACTATTCCTATTTATATGTATATGTACTTAGATTACCTTTTAGGTGCTGAATTACAAGAAGAAAGAAAAAGATAAATCAGGTGACGTGACAAAACCTGCAGCTTCATCTCATGCAGGATACTTCTCTCCAGCTATCAGAAGCATACAGTGGCAATAAAAGGCTTTTAATGCTAATGGTAATCAGCTAGTTGTAAAACTGACAAAACTACTTCTGATCTCAGGTCACACACAACTGTCTGCAAACACTCGCAGGACTAGTAAAATGGAGGATTTGATGTATGATCGGGTTGTCCAATTCCAGGCATTTTCCAGGCACTAAAAGACGGGTCAGAAAAGCACTGAGCACATAAAAATATACAACATTTACAGGAAAAGTCTGGTTATATGCTTTGTCTTTATTATTGTCAACGTATGCCATGAAAAGATCAGACACAACAACATGTCCTTCTGTCTTTCAATACTTTTCAGACTTTCTGAGCCTGTTTGTTTGCTCATTTGTTTTGACTGAAGACTTTAGTATTTCTATAAAGCTGGGCACTTTAGTTTCCAGAAAACCTAAATAGCACATTTGCTGCTTGGACTATTTTCAGTGGCGGATTAAAACACATCTCTTACTCTAGCGAGTATTTGCAGTAGCAGTATGTTGAGTCATCATGTTCATTGGTCGTATATGCTCATTTTTAAAGAACTGAGAGAACGAAATGAGATGTAACTCGTTAAAATGGTCAGTTCATTGCTGGTTTTTGGTCTTTTCATGGAATCAATGAAAACTACAGAGATCACCAAATGGTTTATGTTGACAGCACAATAAAATCTCTTTTAAGAGTGATCTTCAATAATCAAACATTCAATAATCAAACATACTCAAATAACAGTCAGGTTGCCTCTGTCATACATTTTAGTCCTACTGAATCCCCTGTGGAGGCTGGGGACAAAAAAAAGAACATCTGAGATCACCTGACTGTATAACGACGATCAGACTACCCGACACAAATGGCCGCAGAGGCCGAGTCCTTCCCGTCAGCCTGCCAGCTGTCTTCCCGTCAGCGCTGTCCTGCTGTACAGTCATATCTCTACTGTCGCCTGGCTCCGAACACGGCTCAGATTACACACCACTGCAGTAACTGGCCATCTGTGGTGCCTTATTAAAGGCTTTTTCATGACAAGAAATGATCCCGGCGTGCGATTGTAACATACAGAGAAACGTTAGATGATGCCGCCACCGTGATGTAATGCTGACCGCCGCTGTGGCTGCAGCGCCATATTTCTGAGAAGTGCCAGTGGCCCAGCGGCTACAATGGCTGCACTGTAGCCAAAAGGTCACAAGACTGATCCCTGCAGCGGCCGACGTGTCAGTCAAGAGTCGACGGTCGTCAGTCAAGACAATAAAGCTTTATGTGCTCAGTCGCACTGAGTCAGCTCCAGTGGAAAAGGAGGCTGTTGTGTTGCTCCTTTAAAGCCACACACATGCTGTACGCACACACACACACACACACACACACACACACACACACACACATTTCTGTGTCCTTGAAAGAAGAGCAAAGTCAGTCA
>JAOXYL010000090.1:5213659-5228297 GCA_028564955.1 Terapon puta | reverse complement strand
AAAAAAAGAAGAGAATGAGCCAGCCAGTCGTCCTCTAAGCGTCCCAGACAGACCCGCCTCTCCCTCCTGCCGCCCGGAGTGATCCTGACCACCTACAACAGTCTGCAGCAGCCCACCACCGCTAGACAGAGACGCAGAGAGAGGAAACAGACAGCTGCGTGTCTGTAACAAACAAAGAGGCGAACTGTGAAGGATGAAAGACGGAGCAGAGGCCGAGGAGACGGGGCCGAGAAACGGTCAACAGATGAAAGCGAGCGCAGAGGATTCAAAACAATATCCTCCGCAACTGATGCGGCCACTTGTCGGGACGCTAATGAGCTGCTCGAACGGGTAAAAGGTCGGAGTTTCGAGTTATTATGCAGATCTGTCAATGCAGTCTGGATTTGTGGCCACTTTGTGCTGTCTGGTGGGTGTTTGTGGCGCTGGTGAAAAAAAAAAGTGGAAAGCATCCGAAACGCTGATGACTGACAGACTGAAATAAATAAGTAAATTTAGAAGGAGAAGAAGAAGTCCCTCAGTGAGGAAATTTACATTTACACTCTATTTACATTTTTACATATAAGACATACACACATATGCACATGCAAAGTGGGAGAGAGATGCCAGAGTGAGGGGGCTGCCTTCTTGAAGCACGCCGAGCAGGTTTTGGGGTTCAGTGCCTTGCTCAAGGGCACCATGGCAGTGCTCGGGAAGTGATCTGGCACCTCTCCATCTACCAATCCACCTCCATGTAGACTTGTCCGTGGGGGGGACTTTAACCAGCGACCCTCCGGTTCCCAAACCAGGTCCCCACAGACTGAACTACTGCTGCGACAGTTCAATAATCCAGCAAATCTCAAAATGATGTCACATTTTGTTGAGATCGCCATCCACATTAAAAAGATATGCAGGATTTGGCGGCATCTGACAGTGAGGTTGTAGAACATGACCAAACAAACATCATCAAACAAGTCGAAATGTACAGGCAGGGGGAGACATACGTCATCTCGTCTCAGTGATCACGGGTCAAAACACATTGACCGGTACAGTGGCTGAAACCAAGCCTTCATTCGGCTCTCCTGTCGCTTCATCTTCATCAGCTCTCTGCAGCTCCACTACTTGAACTGTCAGTCAGTCAAAGCCAGTGAGTCATTAAGCCTGAAAACGGCGACGTCTGACTGCTGCCGTCACGTCTTCCTGTCAGCACTAAAACCTCAGCGGCTAGCGGCGAAGGACAGGCTTTGCTTCAAGAAGGATGACAGGCTCAGTGACGCGAGGGAGAGAGAACTGTCATCTGGCCTATATTTCTTCACACTGAACCAGACAGAGTAAAAAATACCTAAAGAAAAATACTGTTTGTTATGCATTATCACATAATATATATAAATGATATTTTCTAGTTAAATAAGGAACAGAAAACAGACGGAGCATGATGCAATATGGAAATATGCCCTTTTTACCCACTTCCTCTCGCTGAATGCTATAGAGGTGCACATTTTCTCTGTCTTTTTTATTTTTGTGTGGAAAAAACCTATTTCACACAGAAAGCAAGAGCGTTTATGTATTTCCAGCAGAGGCGCGAGAGGTTTGGTTGGTAATAAACAGAGGAAACTCTGGGGAGCAATGATCGCCACCTCCCGCGATTCAAATCTTATCAACGCAAAACCAAGAGAAAAAAGACATAACGGGAGAAGTCAGCCTGATACAAATGATCTGTGGGAAATACCATTCAAAAGCGCCACAGATGTCACCAAAATAAAAAGGATATTGCGGATTACCAGTTTAAAGGAGCAGAGGGGAATTTAAATCCCCACTTTTGGCTAATGATGTTTTTGCCCAAATGAACGGATGTAACGCCAGTTTAATTCTTTCCTTGCCGGACTTTGTTGCCTCGAAAGCTCAAAGAGTCGAACTGAGACCCACCTCAACCTCCGCTGGGGCCGAGCGCAGCGGTTTGGGGAGAATTAACCCCTTTGCCTGCTTTCAGTGGCCTGTCTGCTCAGAGTTTATGATCCAGCAAGCTGGGCAGCGGGAGACGTCAGGAGTAGCTGGGAGGTTGCGGTGAACCGTCTGATGGATGGCCTTTAGGGGTTAAAGGTCAAAGTGAGGAGCCAAGGTTACATACCAGCTGAAGCTCTGACAAATCACATGTGCGCAGCTACGAAAAGCTGGCTGCCAAATCATTTGGGGAGATGATGGAAAAGAAAGAAAAAAAAACTTTTCTGGCATTTCCTTGAACAGCTGCAGGCGGTGAGGTCATTCAGGCAGGAACTGGACGGCTGTTAGACACCGTGAGACGGCGAGTACAGTGGATGGACGTGACCATAAGAGTGTACGTTCAGCAGTTACAGTGAAAACTACTGCCGATGGAGTTTGGATGACAAAGTCTGGCAAACGAGGACGTGGGGGAAGGAGGAGAAAGTTATTCGGGCAGAGGGCGAATGAAAAGAGGCTAAACGTCTGTTACGTCTTGTTTTGACACGGTCGAAGCTGAAGTGCTGACAGCGTGTTGAGATAAGGTGGAGGAGGAGTGAGCTTTAAAAACTGGAGGCTGAAAGAGTAGCGGACGTCTTAATGAGAGCTAGTAATTTGACCGTCAGGCAGGTTCAGTGCCGGGTCATGACCACTCAGAGCCGTCACTCAGGTGGAGAAACTACTAATGCTGGAAAACCAGGCTCCTTACAAATACACATTAATATTTAAAGAGTCAGGCGGAGGAAAGGTTAAACAAGGAGAGACAGAATGTTTGGAGAAGGTGAAGAAAGTGACAGGTAGGAGTAGTGCTGCAATAAATTAATATTTTCACAATTGGTTAATTGATTAGTTTCTAAGAAATGCAGAAAATTACAAATAGTCAGTCAGAGTCGCAACCTTGCAACTCAAATAGATGTCTTTCATTTTATTTCTGGTCCGACCAATAGTCCAAAACTCAGAAACATACAAATTACTATCACACGTGAGGGAGAAAAGCATCAAATCTGCACATTTAAAAAGCAAAAACCAGAAAAAGGTTGCTCTTCTCGTTTCAGTTAGACAGGAGAATACAAAGAAGGGAGAAAACAATGCTTAAGATTAAAGATATTTGCACAGTAAAATATTGATGGACATGGATTTGGATCTTATCTGAAAAGCATTATATTAATTGTCCACTACAACTTCCCAGAAACAAATATCACCGTCTCTCCCATGGAGCCTGCAAGTCTACACTGTGGTTGCATTCGTCCATTAGTTGCTGCATTAGGCTCCTATTTGGTGCATTTAAAAGCATAAAATGTCACGAACAGGAACAAAAACAACCGTTCAAAAGTCAAAAGCTGCGCACAAAGTGATTCACTTATTTACTAATCACTAGTAGATTTCCAAAATAACAGTCTCAGCAGAAGCCTAAAGTTCCTGTTCTGACAGATGGCATTGGCTGACTTATGCGGCCGGTTATGAGTCAGCTTATTGTGAATTTCTACACAACTAATGTAACACTGTTACTGGGGATCTCTGTTAGAATAATTACACTTAAGTAGTCTGTCAGAGTGCCAAAAGCTGCTGTTGTTTCATATGAACCAGAAAACTGTATTTAATTTTCATACAGCTCCTGAATCCTTTTTAGTTTTAGTTACAGTTTGTAAGCAGGTGCAGAGATTTCCATTCAAGAAAGATGCTTCATATCAGCTTATATATAACTGTGTTGCTGAGTTGAACTTAGTTATGCACCTTAAAATAGAGGGTTGCTGTGTGAAGGTTATCACACTTTGGGGTAATTAGTTACTAAACAGGACATAACTTTGGTGCCATTTAGTTATATCTGGCTCATTATGGAGACTTGATTTGAACTCTAACAGGAACTCATGAACTTCAACAGCATTTTAAATTCATCTGAACTTGAATTACACTTGAATGGAAACTCCTGACACAGAAGTGAAGTACTTTTTCTTTCAAATTAAAGGTGGATTTTTGTGGCTATTTTCATTCTGAATTCCAAACCCATCAAGCTTAAATGCAGTTTTTAGCTTATTTTTTACATCTATGGAACTTGTGTGTGTTTTAGTATGTTCTTATGTACATGGTGAGTGTGTTGAGTGTTGTCCTCTTGTAAAGAAAATTACAACAAACTGTGTTAACTTGAACTTTAAGTTAACTGAACTCGAAAAGTTAGTTAGTTCCTCTTTAATAAAAGCACATTCAGACTAACCAAGAACAGGAATTTGCTCTTTGTAACATCGTTAAATGTTAAATTTAGTTTAGTCCCTGAGTTTAGTTTCTGCTAATTCAAAGTTCCTAGAAATCTTTGGTCGAAAAAGTGGGGTTAAGACTTAACTTGGACCTTTCTGACTTATGAACTGCAGACCTTTTCTCTCCCTAGCAACTGAGATTAAGAGGAGCGTCTCTCATCTTTGAAACTACAGCATCTCTGTCCTTCTCTGGCACAGAAAGACCATAAAGACGGGTATTTTACAGCAGCGGTGCATTGGACATGCAATAAATTACCACTCCTCCACGACAAATGCATTAGAGGAGACAGGGAGATCATATAAAGGCAGAGAAAGCTGCCAGGGACAGGCAGACATCCAAGATATTAAATACAGATGAGCTCGACTCGTCTTGCAGGTCCTCAGACTCTGGATGGTAAACAGCAACACCCCCTCCTCTCCCACAGTCGGTTCTCACCAGTATAACGGCAATAAACACCAAACCTCAGCATTCCTCAACACTGCTCACACACACATAAACACACACAGCTTCACTTCACTTTAAATCTTTCGCCACAAAAGGTGTGTTTTCTTCCTCGCCCCAAAACAGGAGGTTGCACTGTACTTATCAAACCAAATAAGACTGCATTTCAAAATAAAAGCTACACAGTACTTTGATCCGTGACTACCTTTATGCAGTAATTCTTTTCTACTGGCCCCCACCCCTGATCACTCATCAGAGAGGATCATTCAGGGATTACAGGCATATTTTAAACTCCCTGTGGGTTTACTCCTCACTGTGCAGTAGGTAATGAAGCTACACACACACGCACACACACTAAAGCATCAGCTCAGACGAACGCCACGCCTTGTGATCACACATCTCGCCGCCGGCCCCCTGTATTCAAAACTAAGAAAGGTGTGTGTTATTTGCATGAAGTCAAACTGTCACCTGGAGTTTTATCTAGCACTTTATCATAGGATTTTCAAAATAAAGTGGTTGATCTGTACAGCAGTTTGAGAAAATGCCTCATAACACTGGTTCTAATACTTCAGTCTATTTTCTTGGTTCCTGAAAAGTCTGACATTTTGAAGGTCAGAAAAACCAGAAAGTTAACATTTCAAATCCCCAAATCAGGGTGGGGGAAGTAAATCGGTTGAAGCGCCGTTGGCAACACACACAGAGTGGGGGGGTGGCTGCATCTGACTTTTCCCCGAAAATGACAATCACTTAACACAGCTACTAAGTCAAGAAAGCATCCAGGATTTGAACTTCAAAAGAACCACAGAGGGATCCATTACAACAGAAGAGGGGACGTGTACTCTGTTATCTCCATTTGTAGAATTCATTGCACTGTGAGGGCCTTTTCTTGTACTTGAAGCAGGTATGAACACTTTTGCATTCAGACATGGTTGGATGATTAAAGTTATTTTAGTCACATTGAGCCTTTAAGACTGAACTTATACTGCAGCGTTTAGGCGTGAATGTGACGCAGTGTGTTACTGGCAACTTTCCCTGGATAGTTAACGGTTAATTTTTTTTTAAAAAGCAAAATAATAAATGCCTTGTGAGTATGAATGTGTGTGTGTGTGTGTGTGTGTGTGTGTGTGTGTGTGTGTGTGTGTGTGTGTGTGTGTGTGTGTGTGAATGACTGAATTCCTGAATTCCAGCAGGCCAGCAGAGCTCACAGGAACTGAGCCCACACAGACACAAACATCTGCCAGAACCTCGTGCACAGGGAGACAGAGTGCAGAGTCATTCAGTGCAGCGCTCTGTGTGTGTGGTGTGTGTGTGTGTGTGTGTGTGTGTGTGTGTGTGTGTGTGTGTGTGTGTGTGTGTACTGTAAGGGGGGGAAAAAAACGCATGTGCAAAGGTGCACATTTTTGCACTGACAAAGATGCAAGAAAAGCAGACAGGGCTGCAAGTTTCATCACTGATCCAGGCGCCTTTTAGAGAAAATCTACAAGTGACGTGGAGCCAAATTGAAAGAGAACATGATGTAACAGTTCATCATCAAGAAATTATCACACAGAATAAAAATGAAAAACATTACAACTTGTGTCAAATTCGTCCTGCCACTCCTCCGATCTGTCTTGCATCGCTAAGGTCATTTGGCCTGATTCGCGGAGAACAGAGGAGAGGAATCAAAACGGAGAGAGTAATCAAGGAAACGCATCAAGGAAAGGGGAGGTGAGGGAGAGGTGAGAAAAGATGACGAGAAGAAAGAGGGGAAAGAACGAAAGAAGAGATGAAGAAACGGAGAAACAACGAGAGGACAGAGAAAAGAGGAGAGGAAACAAGGAAAGAAGAGAATGAAAGAGGCAATAAGGAAACTACATCACTTGTCTATACATGCTGTCAACACACAAATGGGCACACCCGTCACTGGTTCCCTGTAAAAGTCAATAATGTGTGTGTGTGAGTGAGAGTATGCGTGCGTGTGTGTGTGTGTGTGTGTGTGTGTGTGTGTGTGTGTGTGTGTGTGTGTGTGAGTGAAAGACACAATGCAGAGCCACTTCCCCATCTTCTGCACTATTACATTCCCCAATGGGAAATGACATCACCTCAACCTGCACCGCTCTGCTCCTGGCACAGAGAAGTACACACACACACACACACACACACACACACACACACACACACACACGCTAATGGAGCATCAATGTCAGAAAAGGCCACTGTGGGGAGCTGCATTGATTGAGGACCCCCCCATCCCTCACCCCACCCCTTCGCTCACGACAATAACACATCATGCGAGCATCTCTGTTGCCGTGGTTACAGGCTGGTCGAAATCAATTGGCGTCACGTCATCTTACGTCCTCTCTCAGTGCTACCTTATATGTGTGTCTATACATTTCTGTCCACCTCACTTTTAAATTTCTGCACATCCAGCAAACATGCAACAAACAGTTCGAACGAACTTGGCCTAAAAAACCAAAACAATGAGCTGAAACACTTGGTAGACCTGAGAGGAACAAAAACATGAAGTCAACAAAAGAGGTGGAAGTAACATTTTCCTCATTTTAAACCACAATAATTCAAACTCTTTACATGAAAATATATCATAAAAAATATCTAAAGGGCACAAAACTTTTATCTGAATGAACAAATGAATAACATTATTATGATTATTATGATTATGATTATGATTATGATTATTATTTCCCCTCTCTTTCATTTAATTTATGATTAAATACATTTCATTTTCAACAGAGGTCAACAACCTTTCAGATTATACTAGTCATATCTGTCCAACATGCTCCTGCCACTCTGGCAACTGATTTTTGTGTTCGGTCTCATATCATCTTTAAACTGCACAAATAAAATAATAGGTTTTATCTGCCCCACCCTCTCGGGACGGAGCAAGCCAAACCCCATGGAGACGCAGGCGGCTCTGTAAGTGATGAACGACGAGCGCTTATTGATCCGAGCCTGTGAGCAGGGGGAAATGTCAGCCTCGCCTGGGCGTGTCCTGCAGGCCCCCTGCCCGAGGTTCGGCCTCAACATCACCGACAGGAACTGAGCCTGGTTTTCACACAATGGCACTCCATCACTGCCGAACCGATTATTTAATTTTGATGCATTGAGAGATTATAAATCTTAGCTGATGAAGGAGCCAAACTTTGAATGATGTAGCCGTAACAGACCGTCTTTTTTTGAATCAGTTATTGTAGAGATGATTCATGTTTATTGTCTTTATACAAATGAGGAAACATGTTGCTAACAAGGATAAAACTCTGCAGCCACACCAGTAGTTCTGTTAGGCTTCACTTAGTGAAGTCTAAAGTAGTCTTAAGGTGATCAGCAAAACATGCAGCGGTGGTAGAAGGGAATTATTTTTGCAGGAATGAACTCATAAACCAAATGATAGTGGTGTGTAAGTCAGAAGATCACCAAAGTTATGACAAGCAAAATCCACCACGATACGTCCAGTAGACGTTGAGACGTTTCAGACAAAACCAAAAATGCAACCTCAAGAGAAAAAGCCACCAAGAGCCATTCAGATCTGTGAGTCTGGACCAAAGTGGTGAACTCGCCAGCCAAACCAACATCAGAAAGAGCATAAGTGTGGTAATACAGAAACAATAACTTTGAATGATCTGATCAAAAACTCGCCTGCCATCCTCATCTCACTGCAGGCTCAGGCACTGTAACAGACACGACTGATTTAGTTTCTAAACCAAAATGTGAAACTTTTAGCAAGCTTTCGTATCGGTTACACAAAAAACTCTCGCTCCTCTCTTGCCGATGCTGCGCTGAATAAAAGCAAATGTGACTCCAAGACGAGGAGAAGTTCGGCCCACATTTTTCTCACACAAGTACAGTGGGGCCAAGAGAAACACCCCCCGAGTGTGTTTGCATTAAAGCAGCTTTGCTCAGCGCTTGTGCACCACAGTAAGAGATGATCTGCCCGCAGCTTTGGCTCTCAAGGTGCGGTCAGCTGAACAACATCCAGAGGAGCTATTGCTGAGTAACTGCTGGACGCCGCAGAACAGTGGAAAATGAAAGAGTAGAAGTTAATAGGGCGGGCAGGAACGACAGACGGCCTTAAAAACGCATGAGCGAAGAAACCTGCGTCCGACATGTCAACAGAACCACCACAGACGGACCGTCGGCTTTCCCCCGGAAACCGCCACGCAGCTACCCAACGTCCACAGTCCTACGTTTTTAAAACGCTCCAACAAAAGCCAATCAAACCTCGGCTGGGTCGCAGTGTCACTAATGGCTCCATCATCATCATCATTGATCCTCCACTTTCGATCAATACCCGCCTCTCTATTTTGTGTCCACATTTTTCATTTTCAAATAAATCATTGCGGAGATAAACTCTGATTTTCATTTCCACCGCGGAGCTCTGAATGTCAAGAGGACGGGGGCCAGCGTACTTGACATCAGTGTGGTTAATTTTACATTAAATTAAGTGTAATTAAGTGCAAACACGAGTATTTCAGAATGTACAGAATAACAAAGCTTATTTTATCCCACACTACTCACTCTATGAGTTGCCCTGGTCATGACTGTCCATAAAAGGTCCGAGATTTCAAATGTCAGGTCCAATTAAATGCCCACAAAGGATGCAGTCTTCTCTTAACCCTTAATTTAAAACTGCTTCCGTCACCCACACTTCCGATATCTAAAAAGGGGCTCGGGCTGAGTAATGCCTGCGGACTGACAGTTTCTCATGCATAATTTCTGAGCCGTAATGAATGGTGGGAAGATCAAAGCGGAGCAAAGTCTGGCCCTAATAATGGCCCTCACAGCGCAGGACAAGGAAGAACCGAACATGTCACGACCGGCGGGGCACGTGCGTGTTTTTTCGCGTGGAGAACGGAGGGATCACGCTCTTCCCTGCAGATGCTTCTGTGGCGCTCGCCGAGTGCAGTTGTTGCAGATGTCAGACACAGTCACACAGAGAGCAGCGTGACAGGTGAAGTGATTGTTTACTCTCGGCGCTCGACCACTTCCTGTCGCTCTCGGTTCGCGTCAACAGGCCACCACTCCTCAGCTGTGGTGGGGCAAAACAGGTCAGCCACTAATGCATGCATTTGTGCGTGTGTGTAAAAATACATTAAAGTAGTTGCAGTCGGTGCAGGCAAATGGCTCTGAGACGAAGAGGTCTGCAGCATTTCAGCGGCTGCGGCCTGAAACACGACACTAGTCGCTGTGGAGCCAGAAAAAAAAGGCAAAGAGAAGCAAAAACAAGGGTGCCACAACAATAACCAGTGGCATGTTTTAAACAAGGGATGGTATTTGACAATCATCAGAGGGGATGTTGAATTGCATGTCTGTGCCCACATTATGGACTCTGCCTTTGACTGCAACCCCTTAACTTTCTCTGCAGGAATCTAAAATGACACACCACCCGCTGGTCTCTTTTACTGTCTTTCTCAGGGTTTTATTCTCTTTCATCATCGTTTTAACCTTAAAAAAGGGATGAGATTGAAGTCACAGATCCACTAAACCAACACTGAATTCATCGCATCAGCGAGAAATGGCTTAGCTGCTGTAAAACAACTACTGTGGGAGTTTATTCCTCTCCGTTCTCCTAAACTAGCAGAATGGTGTCAACACTGAAAACATTGATTGAAGAGAGCTGGATGCAGCACATCGATCAGACAGATTTGTCTGTGAGGCTGACCGTAATACTGCAAATAAACTATCCTCTGCAGGCCAAAAAGGATTTCCTTCAACGCACCTTAAAAAAAAAAAAAACTGAGATGTCAGTGTTGGCGGGACACCGTAGCTTTGTATAATAAACCACAATGAAAAAGTTTTTGTGACGTCAGCATAACAGAAAAAAACTTGACAGGCCGGTGGGTTCAGCTGCGGGAAGCCCGATGCAAATTCAGACTTTTCTGGCATATGCACAAGTGACCAACTTCCACTGTAAGGAACGGGCAGCATGTTTGATATTGGACGGCACCGCAGCACATAATTTGCATCTCGCGTCAGCTATCAATGCGGGTTTGTGAAGCAGAGCGTCCTTCAGGTCGCAAGAGTAAGGTTATGGAGGACTTTCAAACAGGACCCAGTGACCCTTTTCGCACACCAACGACTTTTTCAAAAAAAAAAAAACTTTACCACAAGATTTCTCTGACTCAAATGTGTGTCAAGTGTTTCAGTTGCCTAACATTGACCAGAACTTCAGTGTATTTGCCACAATCCCCCACAGTCTTTCCCAAGTCTCGCCATATCCTTCTTGCCAAGTAACTGTACCAATAGAGGTATTTAAATCAGTGTGTCAGACTGCGGGTGCAGAGCGGTTTATTCTGGTAAAAACAAAAAAAAAAAGGGAAAGGCATTTTTTTTGTTTTCACTGTCTGGCAGCACGGGTGGAGAATCAGGTTTGCTAAGACAGTTGCTGCGTCTAAACTCCCTGCGTTGATCAGTGCAGGAACATGTTGCCCGTTGTGACCGCATGGCTCATTGATGCATTGACAAGTAAGTAACCAAAGACTAAATCATCCAGTAAAAAGGCAGGATGGCAGACACACAACACGCGAAGAGTGCAGGGGTACAGATTTGAGAGCTTGCCTCGACCTTGATGTGAAACAACAGGCGAAGACGACATGAGTCTCCGAGGTCGGCCCCTGTCGCAACGAGTCACGAGACCGGCCGAGGCAACGCGCCGGCTGAGGAGTGGCATCGTTCAAGTGACGGGAAGAGGAACCGCTCTGTTCTCCGCGGTCAGCAAGGACGGCGAGAGGAAGAGCAAAAAAAAGTCTTCAAGATATCTTCAAGGTCGACCCACTTAGCAAAGCCCTGACTCCGGCGAAACACCAGATACGGCGCTAATGGAGTTTAATTAATTTATAGAGCTCTTTACTAAGTAAGTTGGATATTAAACGTTTCGCAGAGCAAGGTAGGACGTGAGAGTATACAAATAAATAACAGCTCATAGTTATAAGACGACAGAGGGGATGAATATTAGCCCGAGTAGAGTAAAACACACATTACCTAAAGTGCAGGGGTGAAAGACGCACATCTAATACATTCACTGAGGGACTCTAGGAATCTCTAAGCCCCATGTTTAGTATTATTATTGTCTGGGCCTTAATCCAACCTGAGGCAGAGTTCATGTTTGTAAAGGGGGTAGGGGGGGGGGGTGTTCGTCCAAAAATCTGAGATCACTGGACAAAAATAAGAAGAATGTGCCCCGGCCAGATGTCTAAGTTCTGACGAGCCCTCTTTACAGGCTTGTAAACACTCTGAGGTGGAAAAGATTGCAGCCTTGACCTCTGACCCGGTACGCAAAGGTGACAACACGTGCGACCGAGACCCCGTCGTCGGTTTTCCCCCGACACGGCTGCAAGAAAACGAGGTGTTTCATTAAAGGGAAGAGCTCGCTGTACGCGCTGAACTTGCGGCACAGTTTCCGAGAAATGTCCTCTTGACGTTTTGATTTGTTTGCTGAGGAAAAGCCTGCATTGTTTGCCTCGGCCCCGCCTATTGTGTGTACCAGACCTTGTATTTCAGCAAATTCAGCCGGGCCTGGACGCGATAACAATGCGAGGGCTTTGCTGCTGTATGTTCGTTGGCAGCCGCTCACATCGTCTTGCTCCCTGTTTTCCCTCTCTCTCTCTCTCTCTCGATGGCAGAAGTTTATCTTGGTTCTCAGTTTTCATTCAGGCCGCATTACCGCGCCTCCCTCCTAACCCTGAAATCCAAAAGGAAATGAGTCTCCAATTAGGGAAAGAGGAAGATGCTGCAAGGTCCTCTTCTCGTTCTGGTGAAACGCGACACGTTAAGAGGCGGAGGGTGGCGGGGTGGAGGGAAACACAACAGTGTGGTCACTTTCACTTCCACCTCTCAGCCACACCGCTCCCTGCTTTGTGCCTGCCTCCTCAATATGAATCATTTCCCCTGATGCTCAGTTAGAAAAAAAAAAAACAGGAAGAGACCAGCACATCCTCTTATATCTCACCGAATCACGAGAAACCTGAGCGTCTGAAGGCCCAGGGCTGCGCTGTTTTCCCTGCGGGTCAAACAGGCGAACACGAGCAGAGGAGGCGACCGTCAAGTGCACCAGTCTTGTACTGAGGCAGCAGCTAATGACGGGGGCTCGGCAGGCTGCACGGCTGGTTCAACCCCTCATTAGGGTGCACAGACCTGCTCCAAGTGAGAATACCTTTGAGGAGAAACAGGAACTGCTGCCCGACTTTAGACGTCAGAGACGACGCAGTCATGAAATGCGCACGGACAGCACCGGCGAAGGAGCATAACAAAGAGCACGACCAGAATCAGAACGGCCACGGCTCAGCAAGACGCTCCGTTTTGCAGCGTTTTCACGGGCCCGGACGTCACACCCTGCTGCTTTACCTTAAAGAAGCTTTCCACTGGCGAACCAGCGGGAGGCTTTTATTGCGGGGCAGCTTTAGTAAATTTGGTAAAAATTTGGCCGCGAGTTAGTGCTACTCCCAGCCAGTAGTGCTGTTCACAGGGAGGGACATTTGGTGAAGAGGTGCTGCAATATAAGTCATAAATATTACAGTAATAGGCTGAAACCAGGGATTTTTTCTAACAGTTGCTCAAAATATAATAAAGACAATAGAAAGAAACAGTGAAAACGACCCAACCATGACACTGATATCGACTCTCATCTCCTCTTTTGCGGCCAACAGATTATGTTGTTAAGCGCAGACCTCTGGCACTGAACGCTCCGCTGCGTCCTATCATTGAAAGACGGGTGACGCGCTAAAGGAGACGACTGCTGAGACGGTGTTGTGTTCCGACGCTGGAGGCTTAGAGAGCAACACAAAAGGCTCTTTGGCAAAGAGGACTCCAAACAGGGTCATAAATCGGGGGCTTACCTCAATAAGATCAGCAGTGCTGGTTACAGTTACGTACTCAAAGCCCAAACAACCTCTGACAGATGTCACATGGGGACCAATACTGATGAAGCCACCAAAAGATAACACTGAATTTTGTCTTATTTTAAACAAGAATAGTTCCAAATTTTGGAAAATATGATTGTTTTAAGTCTTGCTAATGAGAAATGAGGTTTTATGAGGTGGGTTTCAGGAAGTCACTATTCCCAGCCAAGAGATGGTCGTTCGCTAAGTTGTTTTTACTTTGTTTTTTTCACAGATGTGAGACGTGAGTGTTCAATAATCTCCTCCAATACCCAAACAGGAAAACAAATAAGTGCATTTTCCAAAATGTCACAGAGGACAAAGTTTGGCTTCTTTTATTGCATCAAAAAGGTTTTATTTCATTGTAAGGTGAGTTTCGGTACTGGTAGTGAAACTCAGGTGAAAAATTCAACATCCGGCCCCCAGAAATCAGTTGCAGAAGTGCAGAAGCATCTCGCTCTGTCTTTCCTGAAACCAGATGCCGGGCCCAATGATTATCCCTTGGTCCTTGGGGTTACCATGGCAACAGCACTGGCTCAGTCACCCTCTTTGCCTTTCCCAGTCCAATCCCGAACAGATTAGATATGACCGTCAGACAGAGGAAATCAAGCCTCCAGGATTATATCGCAGAAAACAAACTCGTGGACGTATATGCTCTCCACTCAGATTCCACACTTCGATGCAGGATGTTTTTAAAACCCTCATGTCGCCTGCAGACCAAACGTCTGTTTTCTGTCAGCTAGGGAAAAAAAAAAGAAAAACTCGCAGCCAAAGAGAAGAGGCAGAGAAGAGAAAAGAAGAGAAAAAAATGAAAGCGGTGTCTATTACCACAGCTGTGATTGCAGGATCCTGCTACATGATGTCAGGGATGCTCAGATGCACTTTTTATTTTAATGCACTAATGAGGCTTCATAGCCAGCAGCTATTTCTGATTCCTGATAGCGACTTTAACATTTAAAACACATTCACAGTGACATTTTAAAGAGCGAAGTTTAGCAGAGACGACTGAGGGGCCGTCTGGAGCATCGGACACCGGTCTGCTTCCTGCACTGAGGCCCTGAGGGAAGACACGAGCTTTATACGAGTGTGTGTGAGACAGCGTGTGTGTGTGTGTGTGTGTG
>JAOXYL010000090.1:5168506-5191160 GCA_028564955.1 Terapon puta | reverse complement strand
GTTTTACTTCTCGACAAAAACACCAGAGGGCGCTGCTGCTGCTTCACTACAAACACCCGCCTCTCTCTGGACTTTCAATTTCTTGTGTTTCCTAATTCATTTTATCTTCACCTCAGTCCAGAGTAATTTGTTTCTCACTATTTTTATTTCAAGATCATCATCATGTACAGAATCAAAAGAGAACACCAGAATTATGCAAATGCAACTGAGGAACTGACAAAACACAAAAAGTGATGCCAACGGCAAAAGCTAACCAAAAATTATATAATAACTCAATTAAATAAGCAGATATAATAAAGATAGTAGAGCGATAAAGTAGGTTCATATTAAGACTTTTCTGCATACAAACATGATTCTGACAGCTTTTGTTATGTGAGGAAGAAATGGTAGAATTGTGTTGATTAATCTACTTAAAAAAGCAAATAACTTCTGTTTCCTGTTTGTAAATGTATATTTATGAACATGGAATTTGGCAACAAGTAGGATCAGACTAATAAGGAAAATATACACCAACAGAAATGGGAGCAGGTTTTCAGGATGTCACTCAAAGTAAGAGCAAATTCACATCTTTGTCTCCATTTAACATTTCAAATAAACGTTTATCTATTGTTCTACTTAAAACAGTATCGTCACAATTATTTCACATTATTTGTTACCAGAGTGAACTTCTGTTCCCTGTCTCATCCCAGCATGCATCGTGCTGGTGAAATAACAACAAATGGGCGTGTCTAAATGACGCTGCTCCTTGTAGTGACGCCATCAAACCGCGCCCCGCAGGAAGCTCTTGAATCGGTAAGCTTTTTATTTTATTTACAAATTAAGATTACTGTGCTTTTTAATATAACTTTTACTTGATATTTCTGGACTCGTGTGTTACGTGTTAAGCTGCGAGACTGGTACAGGCGTGTACAGAGTCTCGTTTTTTGTCTCTTTCACTTTCACAATCTACCGTAGATGACCCAGCAAAACTGTTTTATTCGGTTTTAACACGAAGCATTGACATCTGTGTCTGCAGTAAACTTCAGTCTGTTCTAAGACAGGTTGCATTAAACTCTGTTTTTCTGCACAGTGGGGGGAGTTTAACATCAGTCTCCAACAATGGTGAGTGATGTCTTTTGGATTTGAATTTAATAAGGTGAAGAGATAAAATCAAGAGCTGCAGGTGAGTTTATTCATGATGGTTATTGTAGTTTTCAGAGGCTCCTATTGTCGTCTGGACTTGAATATGATGCACAATAACATGGTCTGAAGGTGACTGCAGAAAACTGAAGCACTTTCCTCAGAGTACTTTGATAGGTGAAAAATAAAATAAATTAGTCGTGGGATGTGAGTAGGTACTGTAAGCAATCATCGTTACTGTAGATTAGATTAGATTTCCATCTCTTTTCCAACTCGTATTTCTACTTCACTGCATTTCAGAGAGAAATTGTGTGCTTTTTACTGCACTCCATTAATCTGATATTCACTTTGCTAACTACTCTATATGGAAAACACAAGTTGTGATGCTTTATAAAAATTTTAAAAAAGCATTTTGAAATGTGACAATTTGACACTTTTACTTATCTGAAATCACAGTGAGCTGAATTTTTCACTGTTTACCACGTTTAGCTCAATTATGATGGACATTTCTCACTATTTTCTTACATTTACAAACCAGATAGTAAATAGAATATGAGCAGATGAATCAATTATATAAATAAGCATTAGTTGCAGTTGAGTATAAAGTAGATAAAAAAGAGTTTCACATTAACACCTACAATAATAAAATACAATCAAACATCAATTTAAACATTTAAACTTGATTCAAATTATGATAAATTTTGGCTTTAGATTACAGGCTCATCTGTTTTACGAGCCACTGATCTGCTCCTCTGCAAGCCGTCAGGAGCAATTTAATAAACACGTAGATTTGATCATATACTGGTAAGCACATACACACTTCATGCAACGAGAATAATAATCAAAATCAAATACCAGAGAGGTAAAAAGTAGCAGTGGGAAAACCAAACAGAATAACTGAACAAAGTCGTATGACTTAGTTAGAGGTGTGTGGTCTGCGGTTTGAAGCGACAATAAAATTTCAGCTGTTTTCTGTTTCCTTTAGTCTCGTCGATATGATTCACGAACAACCATCTTCTCACCAGAGGGTAAGAGTCCTTCACCAACATAACTCACTGCAGTTTGTTTGCTATGTGAAGGACTTTCAGTTTTTCACTTTTTCACCCACACTTATACCTTTTAACAGGAGCATGCATCTCAGTTTTTCATGTCTTTTCTGATCAAAGTGTTTTTTGGTTGCATCCTCACTGTATGTCCTTTGCAGGGCGACTGTATCAGGTCGAGTATGCCATGGAGGCCATCGGCCACGCAGGCACCTGCCTGGGGATTTTAGCTAACGATGGTGTGCTACTGGCTGCTGAGAGGAGGAATATTCACAAGCTGCTGGATGAAGTGTTTTTCTCAGAGAAGATCTACAAGCTGAACGAGTGAGTTACTTCTGCTTCAGCCTTATTATCGCTCTCCCTTTTTTTTCTTTTTAGTGCCACAGGTTCACAGTGTTCAAATATTTATAGGTTACAGATCTATAACGTTAAGGGGTCAACTCCAGTTACATTTTTCTGACAGCTTCAATTTAAACAATTACATTATTAGATATCAAAAGAAAATGAATATTTTTGCAGTTACCCTACATCATCCCATTACTTTTCAGAGACATGGCGTGCAGCGTGGCAGGAATCACATCAGATGCCAACGTACTGACCAATGAGCTGAGGCTCATTGCACAGAGGTAAGCTCCAGTCAGGAACTCGGTCATCTTCAATTGTGCTAAATCTGAGTGGTTCTAGTGTGACAAAATACAAGTATGAATATGGAGGTGTGTGTTTCTGTTACAGGTACCTGCTGCAGTACCAGGAGCCAATCCCCTGTGAGCAGCTGGTCACAGCTTTGTGTGACATCAAACAGGCCTACACTCAGTTTGGAGGTATAAAGCAGCACCACACAGTTCTGTCCTAGAGACAAATATTTAATCTCCAGGGACATGAGACACCCTCTGAGATCATGTATACATGCCTTTTCACTTATTATGTTTGCCATTGGTTGCCAGTGGCAGCCCTGGGGGCAGATCCCTCTCCAAGTTGCAAAGTTAGCATGACCTGTAGTCACAATTGTGGGGATTAGACCCCGGTTAAAGTTTTAGCATTTTGCACTTTGAAAAGCCTTATTTTTTCTAAACAGGTAGTCTTGCATAGTTGTTAAACTTTCTGATCACGATTCCAAATCATGGTTTGGTTAGTTTAGTTAGTTTAGTAAAGTAAAAAAATTAAAGTACCAGATACGTGTCATCGGAATCAGTATTTTTATGTCTGCTTTCACAGGAAAGCGTCCGTTTGGAGTCTCGCTGCTTTACATGGGCTGGGATAAACACTATGGCTTCCAACTGTACCAAAGTGACCCCAGTGGAAACTATGGAGGCTGGAAGGCCACTTGCATCGGCAACAACAGCGCTGTAAGTCTCACAGGGGTGCCTCAAAGCTATTTAAATACATACATGTACTGCACATTATTAGAAATAGGCTTACTTCAAGGTTATTTGAATTTGAGCACTGCACAAATGTTTTCAGAGGAAATTAAAAAAAAAAAAAACGCTATTCCACAAAATGACACTGGAGGGCGCAGCTGCTCTGAATTTTTAAACAGCGGACATGAAAAGAACTGCACTCTCACGATAAACAAGCTGTGGCCTACTTACTGCTGACTCTTGGGGCAGCTAATTGTGTAAGTCCTGATTCCTGGTGGCTTTGTTAATCACAGTGGGTTTCCACAGAGGGGATGATGGGTAACGGAGCCCCATCAGAGCATTGTGTGAACACTTTGGTCCGAGAGGCCTTACAGGGTACCCTGAGTGCATGCACCTTTAGTTTGGGTGTCTCCAGGGAGGAAACACACACCTGATCCTCACAGTGTTAGTCTTGTTCTCCACATGGTGAGCTGTACAGGAGCAGATATCACTTTTGTTGCAGTTAGAGGGATTTTCTTCTTCGACTCTTTGTGCTCTTTGCTCACCTCTAGGCGGCCGTCTCGATGCTGAAGCAGGACTTCAAGGAGGGAGAGATGACTCTTTCCACCGCCCTCACTCTCGCCATTAAAGTTCTCAACAAAACCATGGATGTCAGCAAGCTGTCTGCAGAGAAAGGTGTGCTAGATAGAGAGACAAACAAATACTGACCTGTTCAAGGAAAATCAGATGTATAATTTTAGTTTAGTTTAGAGCAAATGAATGCCCTTTTAAGTTTTTCAGTTTGTCAGCCTCAGTGAGATAAGGGTGCCTTTTTCAAGAGAACAGTGTAACTATCGGTCAAGCTGCAAAAGAACCAATAACATATTAAACAAAGATGACTAAACAAATATTTTAATGTTAACAGTAACTCAAATTACTGTAATCTTAAAGTGGTGACTCATAGAGGCAAACCCACAGAGGAATAAGACTGCAGATTCTCTTGTTTTAGTGTCCGTCACGTGATTGTGTTGTTGTTTACAGCTAGCATTTGCAGTTTTTCCTGATTTATTATGCATTGCCTTTGAAACTGTCGAAAAAAAAGTCTGCACATTCACCACAAAAACCTTACAACCAACAACAAACCAGCCAAGAAGAACAGCTCCTTCAGAAGTAAACAGGTCTTGCAAAACGCTTCAAATTCTCAAAATATGTGGTTTTGCAACACACATGCAGCACACTGTCAATCCTCAGTTAGCAAATGTGCAGCAAAAGAAAAAAAAAACCCAAAGAATTAGAATAAATTAAATGGTGCTGCTGTGCTGTTTCTGCATCATTCTTAACAGACACATTTTGAAAGTAAAGGCAGCCTGTCGTTTTCAGTGTGGATTCATTTGTTAACCTGGAGCATAAATAATACATGGGCGAGTCTATACAGTAAACAGAGCGAGACATCAGCCTGGTTGACCTGTTTGGTGGCATGTCAGGTGACCTCCTTGTTGCAACACGCTCCAAACATGTTGACAACGACACTGCGTCTAGCTGACGTATACATAATGTAGGAATTGTGAAGCACAGGTGCGAATATTGTGCTCCTCCGCGATGTGAAACGTCACGACTCGAGCTGCAGCAGCCTGTTCCTCACGGTCCATCTCTGTCGTTGTGGTTGCAGTGGAGATCGCCACGCTGACCCGCGAGAACGGGAAGACCTGCATCAAAGTGCTGAAACTGAAGGAGGTCGAGGAGCTGATCAAGAAGCACGAAGCTGAAGAGGCCAAAGCCGAGAAGGACAAGAAAGAGAAGGAGCAGAAAGAGAAGGACAAGTAGTTGCACGCTTGATTGAGTTTTGCGTGTGTGTGTGTGAGAATGAACGTGAGCTTGAGAGCGTGGATGTGAAAACTGAGTCTTCAGATGTGTTTGCATGTGTGTTGTTTCTTTAAATAAATCCAAACTATGAATTGTTGACTCTTGTTTTTATTTAATCATTTCAAGATGAGCATTAATCATCTCTGTGTGTCTGGTTGTAAAAAGTTTAAACACTCTTTATTGAACTAAATTAAATAGGATCATAACTAATAAAGAGTCATAAAAAAAAATCACAGTTAAAAGTGATTTTTTTAACCTATTTCAGAGGTTTGAAAGTGGTTATTGTGTTTTACTTTATGATGTATGTGGGTTTACATTAAGATGTTGTGAGATTAGAGCTGAATGTGTTGGCTCAGTCTGTTAAAGGGCTGATGGTCTGCATGAGGTGTAATGCGTACTTCAACTCTTATGAGACCAATAACACGATGATGAACATGTTTGAGTTGGGTGCTGGGTGTTTTCCAGTCCTTACTGTAAAACAGGAAGTTCTTTTACATGAACTTCCTATGAAGTGTGTTTAGTAGTAAGAGAAGTGCTTAGGAGGGATGTGGTGCCAGTGTCATTATCATTATAAGACCCTAACTTTAATTTAAAGTAGTGTATGTGAATCTCTCCACAGCTTTTCTGACTTTCAGCTCTTTGTTTAGATGTTCAACGTGCAACTTTACTGTTTGGGTTCACTCTCACTCTTCTCAAAGTGTCATTTTCGGTCTCAGCAGGAAGCTGTTTCAAACAAAGAAGCTCCTGAAACCCACCATACACTCCTTGCTCAGCACCAAACAACACAGAGGTGGTTAATGAGACCAAGAACAGAGCTAAAAGAGAGTAAATATGGGATTTATGTTCCCCAGGTGGCACAAACCTGTTTCTCCTGTTACTGCTCGATGTGTAAATAGTCATCTATTTACAGATTAAAATACAAAAATGGCACACTGTTAAAGATTTAAAGAAAATATACATTGATGTTCAGAGTGCACTCCTTTCTTTAGAAACTGGAGCTGATGAAATAACTAAGATCCACTCAGTAGCCGCTCACATTACGCGATCTTCAGCTGCAGACGGACTTTGCTATGCTGAATGTTCTAATCTCTGTCATCAAAAGCTCCAAAACAGCCATTAAATTGGGGGCCTCGGGATCATTTTGTCAACCGTTGGCTTTTTCAACTGAAGAATGAACTTTTCAAATCAGCATGTAATGCCAGCAAGGGAGAGAAGTCTCACAATTGTAGAGGAAAAAAAAAAAGATGAACTTGGGTGTCTGTATTCACATTAACCGGGAATGAAGTTCTAAAAAGGGTCAAAATCCTTCTGCTGATGAAGATCATGAGATAATGTTGCACAAAAGCTACAAAGCAGCTGTTAAATAGGCCTTATAGTGACATGATTTTGTCAGTTGTGTCCGATAGCAAGAATATATGTGTCTATTACTTAAATGTGGTCCTATAAATAGCACATCTGCAGTTCCTCCTGCATTTAATACCTGCTCTGGACCTTTTGATCATATCACATGTTCTTCATCAGCAGATAGATGGACGTGTAGACTCACATTTCCTCTTTGTTCTGAGCCTTTCTCCTCATCAACTCTTTCCAAAAGACAATAAATAAACTTTCAATCTCATTTTTTCAACTTCATCAAAAGCCTCTAAAATGCTCAGAACATCTCTGACTCCACCTCCTCAGGAAGAGTGCGTGATATGAGAGGAAAGCTCCTGATTTTCATCTGCTGTCTGAAATCAACTTTGAAAAATGAACTTTTGAGCCAGCGTGGATGAGGAGTCTCTAAAAGCGCTTCAGAGAAAAACAGCTCTGTCTCCAGATGCCGATTAAGATTGTGTAATACGACCCAAAAGCTCCAGAATAGCCACTAAATGGACTCTTGTGTTGAGATTATTTTGTCAGTTATGTCAGGATGCGATGAGATAATGCAGAGTGGGAGAAGGGAAAAGTAGGTTTTCGTCTGAGGGCATCTGATCTTCAGGCCTCGGTGAGGTCTGCAGCAGGGTAAGTCTCTTTAAAGGGGATTAGAGACCAACCCGGCCAGTTTTAACTCTGTGAACTGGATGATGGAAACTGAGATGTGAGGACATATATAGGGTGTTTCTGAGAAATGCCTGCCATGCTGTGAGTGCGGCTGATGCTGTAACTGCTTATCAGCCTCAATCTGAGGTGAGTTTATATAAAGGCAACACAAGATTAAGGCCAGGAGGGGAGGGGCCTCTTGTGTTTTAGTCCAGGAGATTAGTGACACAGCTTGAATGCCTGACTCCAGATTTGTGACATGATATGTGAATGGTGGGTGGTGCAGGCGCACATAAAGCGGCAGGAGCCCCCTCAGACAGATGTGAATCTCACGGGGGACCAGCGACACCCCCAGTAGTCAAATCTGAACACTAAGAGGGTATTCAGACAGTCTTGATGTAAAGAGGCTTAAATGTGGCTTTTGAGGTGTTGTCACCAAAGCTGCAACTGCTCTTTGCTAAATACAACAAAACTCATTTAGATATTGTTTTGGAAAGCGTACTGATATTTCATTACATTCGTTTAGCTGGCCCTTTTACCCAAAGTAATTTATACTAAGTGCATTCAGCCACATGGATGCAACAGCTGAAATAGTTGGAGTCATGCAGGTACATCAGCTCCATCAAACATGCTGAGCTGCATCAAGCGCTGCATTTAGAAACATGATGAGACAGTGAAAGAGGTTTCTCTTTATGGGCCGAGCTGAAAGATTTCTTCTTCTTTTTCCCATAAAGGGTTTTTGGAAGTTTTTCCTGACCCGGTTCGAGGGTCTAAGGACAGAGGGTGTCACAACTGTTCAGATTGTAAAGCCCTCTGTGGCAAACAGGCTTTAAATAAATTAGATTTTATTTGAAAGATGGGAATCCACTGACTACATATAAACATATACACTGTATGTGCCTGCATATAAATATTGATATACAGTGGAGCCAGGACAGCAAATATAACGACCCAGTAAACAGTTTTTGACCTCGAGTAGCTCAGTGGAATTATGTTTTATGTGGGTTCCCATTTTGTTCATAATGTGCATGCACGTGATCCCTGCAGCTAGTTTCATGCTCTTCTACCCACAGTCATGGTGGTAACACACAAAGTTTAGTAGCAATGCAGCAACAAGGTGAAGAGGAGGACTGCAAAATGCTGATGTAAATAATGCAGAAAAGTCTGGGAGGAAATAAGTGTATCATGTTTGTTTTAACTCAAGGATGCAAACGTTGGTCAGAAACTCCACAGGGCCCCTTTAAAGTATTTCCTGTATTATTTTATTTCCTGCATGTTGAAATGTTTTAATGAACTGCTGTTGAGGTTTCTATTTTCTCTATGTGTTGTTGTGTTTTGCACCTCAGGGACACCGTGCTACAAGAATGACCTTTCTCCTTGAGGAGACAACAAAGGTTTTGAAACAGGCTGCTGCTGTATTAGAGACGCCGATATAGCACGGCTGAGTCCATCCTGGCCCGGACACTGAAAATAGATCTCCAGATCAACTGACATGGGAGGTGGCAGTTTTTGGCGAGAAGCCAGCGGTGAGCTGTAATGTGCCGCGAGCTGAGCTGGTTGGAGATTAGCGCCTGAGTCAGTGATCGGCTGAAACGCAACTACTGTGAAAAAAACCACCCAACTTTCATTTCCTCAGGTCGGCCTCACCATTGCTGCTCTGCTTCCACATTTTCTTATTTTATATTAGACTTAATTTGGCCACCGCGGCTGTCGCGTGTAACTGAAGTTGTTTGGTGTCTGTTTCACAACCTTGGCTTCCTCCCTGTGTTGTTTTCTCTTCTTTTTACTGGAGACTGTGCTGTTGTATTGAAAAATGACTGGTTTAACATTTACTGCACACATTTTTTTAATCACATCTTTCAAGAGGAAATCAGACAACCAGAAAACACCACTTTAGATAACAACTTTTATTGGTATTTTTCCCCCCAAAGACAAAGTTTTTCCAGAGTATACAAGTGTGGATTGTCATTGAATGTCTTGCCAACTATGCCACCGAGAACAAAAAATAAATCCCTAAACTATCACAGTAAACATTTGAGAAATATACATACATAAAAATATACCTCTGAGAAATTTCATATATTGACATTTCCTAACAGCTTATAGTCAGGGCTCAATCAGTAGCAACGAAGACTCGTATGATCTGAACACATGCAGAAGATAAAAGGCCCCCACCCCATCCCAACATCAACATGGAAGAGACTGCTATCATTGCTATTCTCGGAGGTGTTACAGGTAGTATGGCCAGCATGGGGAATGTAGTTTAATATTGCTTTACATACCAGACTCCGCTTAAATCAGCTGAATTTTTGAAAGCAAGGTGTTTTGAATCGACATGTTACACACAGAATGGATTCTTTGGCGTTTTGTTCAAAGTACTAAGAACCATAAAACTAAACAATTAAAAAAAAAACTCTGTTGCATATATGATAATAACCTGAAGTGCTCCTGTTGTATCCCTACGTCAACTCGCCTCCTCACATAGCACAGGTCTGAATCTGCACAGGGTGAAATATGGAAAAGTGGACACATTCCTCAATAAGACTCTAGAGTAAAAAATATTAACATTGCACTCTCCTCTTTAGGCACAAAAAGCCCCTTTTCAATCGAGCTTTCCTCTGGTGCAGGGTACAACTACAACTGCTACAGGAAGTCACACCACTAAGCCCAGTTTGTGCCTCATGTATCACCATTATTCCAAAGGGTGTTTCAGTGATCTTTTAAAGAAAAAAAAAACTGAACTGTTGGAGTATACTTCCCAAAGCATCCGAATGAGCAAGTGTTTTCTGCATGTTGTATTTCCAGGTCTAAGCAGCAATGGCAGCCAGAAATTACACTATGTCTGTGCTTAATTTGATCAACACGAAATAACATTTTTAAAAAGTTTATTTTAAATTATATTTGTTTGTTTTTTTGTGTGTTGCGCAGAAAAAGCAAGAACATAATGTCATTTCCAGATGTGAAATTCAGCAAAAACTTGAATATTATCTCATCCGGATGGATAGCTGCTTCAGAAAACACCACCAAAATTTATTAGGAGAAAAACAGATGCTCAGAGTCACAGAAAGACACGAGACAAACTGGAGCTGAAGCTTCACTAGGTTCAAACATCATGTGTACATTTGACTGCAAAAGTAACAGTGAGCGGTGCCTCTCCTCAAACCTTACACCAATAATCATTCAGCTTATGATCTTTGAAAAATATAAAATCTAAAGCGTCTGTGTCTGTGTGCGGCGTACAAAGTGAAGCGGCAGCGAGGCCGTCCTCCTCTGCAATAGCTCACCCTGTCGATTCGACGGGCGGATTACTGCGCACAGGAGGAGCGAGGGAGTCAGCAACCCTGCCAGGCTGCTGCAGGCTTCGTTTTGACACGTCTGCAGAGACTAACAGAGGTATTTCCACATTTGTGGCTAGACTGATTTGGGCAGAAAAAAACAAACCCCGAGTGAGTGACGTGTGCTGGAATGATGCCTTAACATAAATCAGGAAGAAGTGTCAAGAAATATTTACTTTAATGTTTAACGTAACACATCAGGTGCTCACCCACCTATATCAAAATGCAAAACAATATTTCATTGATCAAACCCAGAAGTCCCTCTTTTTTTTTCTTTTTTTTTTTTACCCCTACCAACACCGCTTGCATGGTATACAGCACACCCAGACAAACCCAAGTCTCTGTCCTTAGAAAAGGTGGAAGATGTCAGAGGAGAGATATGCTGAATTTTAATGTAAAGCACCACCTTCTCCTGAATGTCACAGAGTTGTTTGTCTTGTTGATGGAAGCACAAACAAATTACGTGGCCAAGATAAAACCACCAAGCAGGAAAAAAAAAATTAAAAGAAAGAAAAGAAAGCCAAAATCCCACGATGCACGTGATGACTTTGTTCAAGCTATGCCGCTTCCTGTGTCTCCAATCTGCAGTTATCCTCAGGGAAAGGAAAAGAGAGGAAAGAGGGGAGGGGGGTGGGGTGTCTGTGTCACATGAAACTCCCAAACACCCCTTTAAATCACAAGTCTATAAAAAAAAAAAAAAAAAAGAAAAGAAAAATGCGACCTCCCAGTCAGTGATGAAGGATTGCTGGGAAGGAGGGAGCGAGAGTCGCGGCGGGTTTGCTTGCTTGAGGAAAAAAAATGGGCAGGACGGGGGAGGGAGGGGAGAGAAGGGAGGGCGGGTGGGGGAGGGAGGTGTCAGGAGATGGTGTGGCAGTCACTCCTCGTCCGAGCTGCTGTTGTCCAGAGAGTAAACCATGAAGGCCAGATCGGGCCGGGCCGGTACCATGGGGTTCCCCGGCTTCACCATCTCAAAGCCCATGTAGTGGAACGTCTTGATGATGGACACTGCGGGCGACGCGAGACGGGAGTCAGAGTGACGAACATCTCTCACACACTAACCCTGTTTTTGTCATTTCAATCACGGTGAATCTGTTAGCCGACGGTACTTCTGTTGATGTGTGATTCAGTTTATTTGCAAGACTGAGATGAGAGGACCGACGTGAACCTCAGATCTGTCCAGTAACTGCAGTCGGTTAGCCTAGCTTAGCATAAAGACTAAGAGCACGGAGAAATTACTAGCCCGGCTCTATCTGAAGTTTGGAAGTATGCCTTTTAACGTTCCTAAAGATCACACTGGAGTAGAGCTGCAACTTTTAGTCATTAGACAGTTCATTAGAAACTTGTTATAAATACATTATTTTGATAACAGATTAATCATCTGTGCGAACATTTTTCTGTGTGTGTCGTCCTCTCTTACAGGTAAGGGAGTATCAATAATTTGCTGAAGCCCGACGTGACATAATAGAAAATGCTGTTACTGATTTGTTGTTTTGTGAAACGTTTCATGTCATTTGCTTCATGTTTTGTTCTTTTATGTATTTCTTCAAGACAGATTCAGTCTTATCATCACAGTTAAGATGAGATAAGTCATGTAGTTGGAGATCTCTATCAGGAAATTGTTGCAGCATGCAAAACCACAATTTCTTTATATTTCAGTTTGAGTACAGATTTGACAACATGTTAAGTAGTGACACTTAAAGTGGTGGTAGGTGTACTCCCTAACCCCTGCTCTCAGTCTTTATATTTATGAACGATCACTCCAACAAAACAGTTTTACTGTGGCTCTGTAAGTGGTTAATCCATCTATGCGCATGCTCTACATCAAATAAAAAGAAACAAATCCTTAACATTGACTCAAAATCAATATAAAATAAGGTTGTGAAATGCAAACCTTGTTTCTGAAAAAGAACTATAAATAGCATTTAAATATAACAGGAGCTCTTACATCGATCCTCTCTGTTTTTATGGAACCACAGGAACACGTAGTTAACTTTGAGCTTCTCTTCCGCAAACTCGAGCAGAGCGGTGAGCCTGCGGACATGAACAGAGAGAGAGAGAGAGAGAGAAACACAATCAGCCGGTGAGGGAGGGGAGTGGCGATGACGCACACAAACTTTTATTTATTTATTTTTTCTCTTTACATAAGTGCTGCATCTTTACATAATAATGCAGTGGCAGCTGCAAAGCTGGCTGCTCAGACGTCTGGATCTGTGCCCGGAGCAGGCAAGGTTACGCTGCCCTGGCATCGACTGCAGCCAGACACAAAGGCTGAATGAAAACTTATTGGCATCTATTTTAATTTAGGGCACACCGATGGCCTAAAAACATCATGATATCAGCCTCTTGTGTACTATTTGGACCCATCTGGTGCGCAGACCTCCACTAAATTTGAAATCTGAATGGGGTTATTTTTATTTTAATAGTTTGTGTTGAAGGCAGGACTAAATGAGAAAACTGAATAACATTAAAGAACATAAAAAATCTGAATAAATATCTTCCCTATGTGTGATTGTTCACTGTTCAAATGGAGACCCATCTACTTCCTCATAAATCCCCAGAGGAAGCATTTTCAGCAACTTCATTGGCAAAACAGCTGACAAACTAAAAAACTCTTCACACCTAAAGAGGGCGAGTCTTTCGTCCATGTTCTGTATTCACTTAAAAGTTGGTTTCTTTTAACACTTCCTTACCCTTCCTTGCTGCCCTCCACCAGCTGCCCGGCGGGGATCTCCAGGAAGAGGCTGTCTTCTGATAGAGCCGTATCCCAGGAGGCCGAGCGGCGCTCACTCAGCTGGTAGTGGAAGCGGAGAAGAGAGGGGTTCCCACTCACCGGAGTAGCCTGTGTCACTGTTAACTTCTCATCCTGGGCGATAAATGGTGGGACAGAGAACCAAGAAACCGAGGTTTAGTTTCTAGTTTCAATTAGAATAATATAACAAGAGATTAATTTCTCAAAGACCCTTAAAAGCCCAATCCATAATTTGACCATCTAAATTTGAGTTGAAATCACATACAGACTTTCTCAATTGATCTCAAAGCTCAAAATACAGACATGTTCGCCCTTCTGCATCGCCAAAAAACAACAATAATGAAGGTAATACAGACTTAACAGAGTGTGCTAAAAGGCCGACAGTTTCAGTAGGTTAAAACCTAAAACCACTGGGTGTTTTAAATGTGAAAAAACAGATAAGAAAGAACAAAGTTTTCAGAATTAAAAAAAGCTTCCTGCTTCTGAAAGGAGTGAAAGGGGAAGCGGTTGTGGTCACATGAGTATCTTAAAGAAGCAGCGCCGAGCATCTTCAGCAGAAAAGGCCTATAACAGACCTGCAGTTTGACGAACCACTTCTGCCTTTAATTATCTGACTGAGCTAATGTTCAAACGCTTTGTCAGACACAGACAGCTTAGCCCAGATTCTGTGTAGGTGTAGTGTTTACCTGTGCAGCCTGTTCAGTGCATTTATTGTCAACTAATAATCAAGGTGATCTGCAGCCAAACAAGTTCCTTCTGAGTCACATGTCACAGATGCAGCTTTTATGCAAATGTGTGCAAATCCTGAGGCGTGTAAATAAAGTTATACTGCATGACAGTGAATAAAAGTCTGCGTTCAGAGTTGCGCAGGGTTTTTCTGGCTCGCGGAGGACAGATGAGGATGTTAATATGACAGTTGTGACTGATCTGTCTGATCCTAAATCTGTAATCCCCGGGGACAGTCAGTCGCTCAGTCACATGTCCGGGGTACAACTTGACACACGTGTGCCGCACACACACACATGCACAATGCTGATAGAAAAACTGCATTATTTTACTTTCAAGCCTTCATCAAGTGAATTAACTCTTAAATTTCTCTTATAACACGAGTCTTCTGTAGGGAAAATGAATGAATTCATGCAGTAAATCTGAAGATGATGAGCAAGAGACGGATTAAAGGATTTTTAACCTTAAAAAAATGAGGGTATAACTCATTAGCAAGGTGCTCCTGTGTTTGCCGCTCTGAGTCAGAGTGGTGTGTGAGGGATGAAGCACTTAACACAATTATTACCTAAAGTGCTTAAAGCGAACAACATGTGCCAACTTTTTTTTTTTTTTTGAGGGGGTCGACTGCTGCCCTTTAAAAACAGTTTAGCCAACGTTTATTCAAAGTAAAAGTAAAACGCCTTCAAAATACTGGTCTTGTATTTTGTATTTAAGGGCTTGCATCCTCCAAATGTCTTTTAATAAAAGCCCAACAAATAAATGTGTAGTCTGATCTGAGCTTGTCACATTTACGGGAGTTAACAGCAGTTTTTGCATCCTGTCATAGTTCAGGAGACAACTATGGGTTTGATATAAGGTGCGTTCACTTTCCCACTGAATCTTTTTAAATGCTGGACTGCAGCGGTTTGTGTTGCAAGGACCTTCACCTTGTGTAATAGCACGCCGAGAGAGTGATCCCTGACAGTCCCTCGCCCACCCGGGATCTTCACTTGTGGGTGAGGGGCATCAGGAGCACCACAGAGGCCCCGGAGACTGAGGGATGGAGCTGGGCAGCCGAGACCCCGCTAACCAGGAACTGGAAGGGAAAAGAGAGAGAGAGTCTAGTCCATGTGTAAAAATAAATAATCAAAATATCCACCCACACGGTTTTAGCCTTGCTGATTAAAACTGTGACCGTGACCGTAACACTGACAGGATAAATTATGTCATGTTTGGGTGATGAATTCCATCAAAAAAAAAAAAAAACCACATTAATCCAAATCATTGCCAACAAAAACCTGAAAAGTAAAAACATTGGTGTCCACTGACTGATTAAAAGTAAGATAAGCTGAATAAAGTTTTGCTTGCTGCTGTTTTATAAAGGAAATGGGTGTCTGGATTACTGTGACTGAGCATTTCCTCAGTAACTACAAAAAAGTGCTGATTTCATTGTGACACAAACTAAACGGTCTCTCCGTTGTTAATCTTAAAAAAAGGCACTCAGTGGGGTTTTCGTCCACTTGTAAAGCTACATATTAGTGTTCTTTAATAATAGGTCCCCATACACGCACACACGAACTCACATCCTGCCATTGATTTCGCTAAATGAATATAAACAATGCGCAATTTAAAATGCTTTTAAAAATGGCTTTGTAGATGTTTCATGAGGAAAGAAAAGCACTCAGCAGTTTTGTTAGGCCTCCAGGATTCACACAGTGCATTTTTTGTAAAAAAAAAAAAAATAGTGAGTTTAAACACTACTTTGGTTCGTTTAGTAGAAAACATGAAATGAAACTGAAATGCGTTGTGACGTCCTGATCCGTAAACCTCTTAGCCTCACTCACCCACTTTCACTTCATTGACCCACAAAAAACAAAACCACCAGTAGCATGCCGCACCCCTGCAGGACAGCCATGATTTAACACGATTACACAGTTTGGACAAATGTAAAAGGATCCAACAAATGAGCATCTATTCAACATCACCTGAAATAAAGCATGCTGAAAATTCCTGCAAGTAATTAGTATGTTTGTCTTGGCTTTTTTTGTTTGGCTAAGTTTCTAATCAGACATCAAAGAAAAAGAAAGCAAACGTGTGATGTGGACAAAAATTCAGCCCACTGACTCTCCTGAAAATGTATCATGAGAGCCCGATGCACAGGCAAAATTAAAAGCCGGTGATTTATAACAGCATCCAGGGAGCTCCTGACAGGTTGTGCGTGTGGTGGAAGGCATGCATCATAAACAAGCACATGATCCGTAAACACCTCTGCAAATAGCTTGCGAGGCTTTCGGGAACACACATCTTCACCGTTTTGGGTTTCAGTCGCAGATCTCGAGCCAGACACGACGGCGGCCGGCCGACGTTGCCAGGCGGGTTTGGACACGATGGGCAGGGATTTTCACGTTGTCAAATTTGAGCATTTTTAGATATGCAAAAAAAAAAAAGAAAGAAAAGAAAAACAGCCTGCCTCACATTTTCATCCATCACTGATTCCTGCATTTTTACAGAACGACACTTTCTCATCTGTGAAACTGCACCGACTCGGCCGACCCGCCCGTGGGTGAATTTATTGCATCAGCATACGTGCAGCAGGAAAACATCCGCGTCATGCATGTCTGTTTTTGTAGCAGGGACGAGCTGTGCCAGTTTCCCTGCAGACCAGACAGGTACCCCGGACAACCTGACCTGCATAACTACGAGCCAAGAGACTGAGCAATGGAAAACAAAGCTCATTATGCCCGTTCATGTCGCGGCAACAACTGCATGTTCCCGTCTTCTCACGTACTTTCTAATGCAGAGACGACACATGAGCTGAGGCATTAAAAAAACAACTCTCCCTGAACATGAATTCTTCTTTAAGTAGCAGTTTTCAATGTTTATGGTGAAACTGTAGGTTTCTTGTTATTTTGGTGACTTACACAGTTCCTAAAGTACCAAAGTAAGCAAAAGGAGAATTAAACATCCAAACATCCAAATGATTAGTTGGTTAATCAATGTAAATCTGCAGATTAATTGTTTGTTTGCAGCCCTAAAAAGTAGCAATTACAATCGAACAATTATTAATGAACTACACTGGTATTACCAGGCAAAATCAACCAAAGTATTAAAGGTTAAGGGTGAGCCAACATTAAATATGATCTCTGATATTTGGACAGCTTAAGCTGTGACACTGTTAAAGATTTAACAACGTGTCACAGGTTTTGTGTATAAAATATTAATCTGCCAAGTAACTACTATAGCTGATAAATGTAGTGGAGCAAAATATTCATTAATCAATGTGAATTAGAAATACTTAAAGGACATTACATTAATATGTGCACTCAGTTAAACTCTACAACTTGATGTAAATGCACAACAAAGAATAAAAAACGTACACAAAATAACTGCAGTAAAGGTTGCAGTCAAACTGAAAGCAACAGGTATCTCCAAAAAACAGAAATGAAGTTGTTTGACAGATCTTTCTGAATTGATTCCACAGAAACAAAAGCGAAACAGGCGGGTAAAGATGCAGGTGGGTGAAGAGACTGGAACATTTGCCAAGACCTCAAGACCTGCCTCTTTTTCCATCTTCCCTTTCAGAGACAGACAGAAGAGCCTGTCCTTGATGGAAATGCCAGCTTGTTTTGAAAGGCGACACTTTCGTCCTCTGACATTTCAGCCACACTCGCCCCCTCCCAGCCCTTTCTCTACCCCGCTGGCCCATGATGCCACTCCAAGCTGGAGAGCTTCGGCCTTTCGCCCCCCGATAGGTCAAAAGGTCGCCCTAAAAACAGAATATAGGTTACGTTTGTGAAGAGGTGTCGACGTGATGGGCGAAGCAGACTCTCTACACCGATGTGAGGGCCGAGCTCGGGCTGCATTAATACGCCGGTGAGGATTTAATCAGCTGTGTGTTGCAGTGAAGACTCAAAGATGCCAAGTGCGTCATCATCCTGTTCAGCCAAGAGGGGTGGGTGAGGCCATGTGTGTGTGTGTGTGTGTGTGTGTGTGGGAAAGAAACTTTTTTTTTCCTCCGCTGCCACTTTGCCCTTCCTGAGCTGAGGGTTGTTTTGAGAACTGGTTCAGGTGAACAGTTTTGAACGGGATGAACGGCCCCGAGTTCAGCCGACAGCCAAGAAACACATGACTTGGCCAAAACAGGAAGTGCTCTGGTGGGTCCTCGAAGACGGCCAAAAACTCGCCACCAGCTTCTAACACTGTAATTAACAGCTTAGTCAAGCAAAAAAGACTCGACTTAAACCCACGATCGTCAACATAAACAAGCTTTCTAGCCCTCCCCTTTTTAAAAAAAAAAAAGCCTGTGGTGAGAATGATTTCAGCTGGAGACGTAAACAACACGTTGCTGCGTGCAGGAAAGTAAACAGGAGAGTCCTCCGACCTCTGGATGTTTGGCAGAGCAGCGTGTCGGAAAAGAAGTCGAGACAGAAACAGGAAAGGCGCACGTGCTCTGAAACCCGAGTGTGGATGGACGCATCCCTGTCAAACTTTAAACGATGGCGGCGTTTGGCAGGTCAAGCTCGACGGTAGATGACAACGAATGAATGGCCAGAGCCGTAAAGAAAAGGAGGAAAACTGATCCATCGATGATCATCTGAAGATTTCAGTTTATGCCAGTGTTGGTATCCATGTGTATATTGGCAGATGATAAACAGAAATGCCAACATGCGCTAACATGCTAACATCATTAGTTAAGCAGGTATTCTGGTATAACTGATTTGATAACGTTAAATGAAGAGCTAGCAGATCGGTGATTATCTGAACAAACACAAACTGTCTGAATTTGGAGGTGCAACAAGTGATTCTTTAGTTCTCAATTTTTTTTTTATCAAACGCTGCTTATCGATTAATAGTTTTTGATAGATTTTTTTTTAAAGAAATCAAATGTGAATGTTTCTTGGCTTGTAGACTAAACAATAGATTTAGGGATTTCACCTTTGGGGAACACTGATCGACACTTTTTACTATTTTCAGACATTTTACAACTAATCTATTAATGAATAAAAATTATACTTGTTAGCTGCATCCATAGCTGAATTATCATCAGGTTTAATTGACATTTCAGTAAGGCCCAAATTAAAATTGTATGAAGACTATTGTTATGCACACGTCATATATACGTACGTTTCCAGCAGCAGCAGAACCAGTTTGTTTTAATGAAGAATAACAGCCATAGTGGCTTCACAGACTTCAAAAGTGCAAAAACCCAAGTAAACAGGCATCACAACTGGAAAAACATGATGGTAACAAGACTATCTGTGAAGGAAAGATGTAGGAAAGAAAGGCGACCAAACTGGGAGAGTATGATTATTATCATTTTACATAATTATCAGAAAAGAGAGTAAAAATAGAAGCCATACCAATCACAAACCCTTCAATCTGGGGAAATAGCCTGCACCATATGGAGTACATGGTCATTTTAAAAACCAAACATTTGCCCCACCCAAAGACACAAGCTGTCTGTGGTTTGTGGGATCAGGCACAGACACTGGTTTAATTCAAGGCTTTGTCAGTACAGGTACAGTCTGGTTAGCCTTCGGGAGCGATAAATGATGCCAAGCTCAGGGATGAGCCCCAACAGAAAAAATGCCTATAGTGTGTTGTCAAAATGTTCATTTTGGCAGCAAACAACATCATCAGACAGAAGAAAGGGCGTGTCCGGCTTGTTTTCATTACACAGGAAGCAAAGTGAAAAGGTGGGATCGGGTCACAGCAGCTAACAGTCTGAAGGAAACACTTTACATGGTGGTATTTAACAGTGTGCTGACAGAAAAACACACTTTCCCTTCACATTTTTCCACTTTTTCACCATCTTGTTATGTAATAAAGTTAAGAGTAAATGATAAAAATAGAGGAAATAAGTCAGCACGCAATCTATTGTTTCAGTTAAAATGACCAAACATTTACTGGTTTCAGCCTCTTGGATGTGAATATTCGTTGTTTTCAGAGTCTTCTATGTTATGTAAAAATATTATTGGTGGGGCTACAACAAACATTTTCTATTTAAATAGTTGAGTTCTGAGTGATCGTTTGAACACATCAATAACTTTCAAAGTCAAATCGGCCTTTTTGGGGAAATTATGAAACTTTTAATGGCCAAACAATTACTCAAGAAATATTAATTGAAAAGGAAAACTTTAATTAGTTAGAGCATTTAAAAATGATCCTTTTTTTGAGGAGCCTCTTCGGTGTTCTTCCCCCCTTGAGGTGAGCGAGGTGTTAATTTCTGCGAGGTGCTCACTGAGGGCTTACACCGCAGCCTCGCCTGCAGTCAGCCGTAACAGCTGACATCCATTGTTGTCAACCTCAGCTGAAACTGGCTGGCACAGTTCGTGTTTTGGTTTCGTTCCGGAAAATTAAACCACGCTTTCATCCAGAATCTTCCAGAAACCGTGGCAGAGATCAGCCTGACGCTCGCTCACAGAGGCACTCAGTTACTCTCAGGTAGCTCGGGGTAGATAATCCAGCTGTTTCTGACTAAATGCCCGACCCGTCACATCGTACTCCATTCCACTGATGCTTGAGAGGTGAACCGGAGGAGGGGAGGGGGCGGTTATATAACCCGGCTGATGTAGGCCAGTTCATGCCTTCAGCTGACAGCACCAAAACAGTCAGAGAGCGAATATAGTCCCAGCATCAATAGACCTCTCCGACTCTGCGTGTCAGATGATAAACCCACAGAGCACCAAAACAAGGCTGCTGCCTCACAATTTTGTACAAAGGAAGAGAAGGAAAACACAGACTGCAATTTATCCATACAACCGCCTGTGAGAGGATTTTTCTTAAAGTCTGGCCTTACAAACAAAATCTAAGATGTAAGGCACAATTAAAGGGCGCATCACTACCATTTGGAGATGCAATATGAGGGACGTCGAGCACAAAGAATTCTATTTATTTATTTATTTATTTATTTATATTAAAAGCTCTGCTCTCCTTAAGAAAAAGGTCAAAGATTAGAAAAGCGAAGGTCACAATATGCCGCTGTCTTGTTCGGTGCAGCGTCTTACCACCAACGATAGTAATGCCGCCAACATCACTGATTGGTTTTCACATCCATCGTTTAAATTGAAATGTGAGACAGTTTGAGTTTGTTATATTATATTCTATTTCCAAGATTAGAAACTGAAAGTTGTTTGATTATTGATTTAAACAAGTGACAGATTCTCAAGAAAGTGTTGATATTGGTATTCTGTCAATCAACAAATCCATTAATCATAAATCAGTAATCATTTCAGCACTAACTGTAAGGAGTGCATTGGCCTTAAATCCAGTACTCTAGTTATGAAACAAGTAGGTGACTTGATCAACATTTATTTGCAAGCACTTTAATGAAACAATTATTTGTTAAGACAAGTAAGCTACTCATCAAGAAAAAATATGATAATCTGTAACTTTGCACAACTTTCCGGTTTCTCTGTGAGCTTTTAATGAATTTTTTTTTCACATCTTACAGCACTCTAGCAGAATGAATGACTAAGAATTTATCATAATAAAATAATTGCAGTTTTGACAAATGTGCAGGTTCTGGTGAAGAAACAGTGATGTAATGGGAATTGAAATGCAAAGGTTGTCCTGGATAGAGTTTAAAATGCTCTCTGGAGACCTTAAATGGCATTGCAAACATTACTGCAGCACTGAAATGAGTAAGAGAGTATTTTAACTGATTTAATTTATCCTTATGTGTATGAAGATGTTTTTTTTTTGTGCACACATTCAACCACAGCATCCTACTCTGCATGTGCATTCACAGTAATGAAAAAAGGAGGTTTTAAACAGTTTAATGTGTCGGTGTGAGTCTATGAAGATGAATTGAGCAGCTCTTGGTCATATCTGCTCTGTTTACATCGCCATTATTCGCCTGTCTGATAATTTCTCCATTTTTTTCCAACGTGTTGTTTTCTTGCCATTTCTTCTTCTTAAAGTGAAGCGCAACTACTGTGAACGCTGTTAAAGTTCAACCAATTTACACCAGCTGATAAAAAATATATATTCTGACTTCGACACAAGATATAATAATCAAAAAAGAGGCGTTAACTTTTTGTCTTTTGACGCTTCTTCTTACCTTTCCTCGGTGTTCAACATGATAGCTTCGAGGAAACACGGATCTTTAGCTCCCTTTTGACAACTAAAACAGTTACTATTCGACAAAAACGCCACAGAAAAGCTCAGCATCCGTAAACCAGGATAAAAAACTCGTCTGTAGTGCGGCTGTCTGCTGATGTTTGCCGGTAAAGAGGCTGCAATTTCTCTCTCGTCGCTCCGCAGTAGCGAGTCTGTGCTCCTCAACTGCTGGACGCAGTATTTATACCCGCAGCAAGGCATCATGGGTAATGGAGTGTTTTTGCTGTTAGTTCACGTGAAGAAGTAAACAAACGGACACAAACCGCTTAAAACTCGGAAATCATAAAAAACAAGCGCGGCCGAATTTATATGATCATCATCTAATGACCCTTTAAGCTAAATATTATAAAAACTTTATCACTC
>JAOXYL010000090.1:5108137-5122007 GCA_028564955.1 Terapon puta | reverse complement strand
TGGTGCCATTAGTATGATATAAAATGTTTTCATATAAATTCACATTCAAACTGTTTTTATATATAGATATATAAGAAAAAGAATATATAAGAATCTAGCTATAAAACTTTTGATTATTTTATTTTAAAACTTTTTTGACACATTTTCAAAATGCATGTGTGTGTATATGAGAGTGAATTAATTACATCACTTTAAAAAAGACCTTTTAAAAGTATTTTCTTCCCTAATTTTCTAAAGACTTTAAAAAAGGGTCAGTTTGGCCCACAGCATAAGAGGGGAGTTTATAGTGTTCATATTGATCTTTATATCGATTTGTAGATTGATCCTAATCCCCCTAACGTTAAAAAAGACACAAATACATGTTTCTTTTATTAAACATGTACTTGTTATATTGTCATATATATATATATATATATATTTTTTTTTTAAACACGTGTGAGCTTATAAAGCTTTAAAATGTGTGTGTGTGTGTGTGTGTGTGTGTGTGTGTGCGCCTTTAAGAGCCGTTATCTCCCGCTGCCCTCCGCACTAAAACCTCCATCTCCGAACGAGCAGGAGGAGGGACGGACGGGCGGACGGAGGCACAGAAAGGGAGAGAAACACCGGGACAAACACAGCAGCCATGTCCTCCAGCTCCGCGTTCAACGACGAGAAAGGCGGCTCGTCCAGCGTCGGGGAGCCCGAATACGGACACGACCCGGCGAGCGGAGGCATCTTCTCTTCCGACTACAAAAGGTACCGAGACACCTGCCGCGACGGTGTCTGTCTGTCGGGGGGCTTTAGTCGGAGGTGGGGGGTGGTGCACCGGTTAGCTAAAGCTGTATATGTTGTCTGTTATAACCTATATAAACTCAGAACCCCCCCTTGGCTCAACTTCACTCGGTGTATTTCCGCCCGTGATTGACCGAGTCGTCAATCCGTGATTTGGTCGGTGAAGGCCCCGCTGATGCTGCTACTGGTTTCCTGTGGATATCTTATCTTATCCTCTGATGTGTGTGTGTTCGGGGTGTTTCTGCTGTTTATTAAATGTTTGTGTGTGAGAGAGTGTGTGTGTGAGAGAGAAAGAGGCCCCGTTAAGATAGACAGATGGGTGAGGGAGAGGGGGAGGACCAGGCCTCAGCTCCGGCTTATTTCAGCACCACCCCTACTGGACAGCGACAGTATCTACATACACAGTACAGGCGTCTACACACACACACACACACACACACACACACACACACACACAGTCTGTAGTCAAAAAAAAGAAGAAAAAGAAAAAAAATCACAGTATAAAAATCCTCTGTTACAAGCAAAAGTCTTAAATACGTAAGCATAATCAGATTTAAATGTTGATGAAAATGAACTTAAAGCATTCAAAGTAAAAGTATTTAATGCACGGCCCATGTGTTGTTATGCATTTGTACACAGTTGTGGAATTTAACTAAGTACATTTTTGACTGTTTTATGCTTAGATTCCACTACATTTATTATTATTATTATTATTATTATTATTATTATTATTATTTCTTTTTCCCAGTGTAACTAAGTGTATTTACACAAGGACTGTGCTTAATTTGGGAGATGCTTACCTTGAATATTTCCATATATCACGACTTTATACTTTGATATCAGCACATTTCTTCGAACTAACTTTTGTTTTCTTTCAATTTTAGAAAGAAAGTAACCAAATTAACCCACCAAAGCACTGTACTTTATTTATGAGGTACTTTATCATGATTAAGCCAACCCAACCAGCAGTACACTGATGCCTACACCTTAATCAATAAATATTATCCAGTGATACAATATTCTATACATGATTCTGTGCAATGAATACTTTTTACATTTGGTACTTCATTACTAACGCTTTATACTTTTTTGAAGGCAGGTCTTTTATTTAGTATTTTTACACTCTACTATTGATACTTATACTGAAGTCAAAAATCTGAATCTAAAATACTTGTACTTGATAATTCTACATTATTAAACTATATGTTCACTCAGAAACCTTTAATTATTTCTTTTAATTACTGAATTGATTGTGACGGTGAATAAAGCTGTCACAAGTTCTCTTTTTCAAAAGAACATATCTTGTGAGGTTGAAACCATGAAATGTTTCTATGTTAGAAATGAAATTATGAGAAATCTTAATTTGAAAAGTCGATAGTAGTCATTCAGAGAGCTGAGTGCATAACTCTGAAATATAGTAGAGTAGAAGTACTTTTTTTCATTTTATTTTTATTTAGCCTAGAAACAGCATTAAATAAAATTGGCCACAGTGCTCTAAAATCCCAACGGTGTGAACCAAACAGACTTAAAAGAGGGATGGTACTACACATTTAAAGGTTTCTGATGATTTCCAGCTGTGTTATGTGAGCTTTTAGAACAACACCAGGCAGTCATTATTGTCCTGACTGCAGGTGTACTGCTCAAAAACGGATGAATTATTCATTAGTGCATTTGATATGCAGCTGCCAAATATAAACTGCATCTGCAGATTTTGCAGAAACAAGGATGGCCTACAGTGTTCTTGACCATTTCATGGACTATGACTGTTAATTTGATGATGAATGCATGGAGTCACCAGCAAGCTGACCAAGTTGAACAACTTTGTACTGGTAGAAGAGAGTTTATTCATTATTTACTTTACAACTAGCGAATAACTTGCAATGCAAACTCTTTTCTGGGACACTCCCTATAATCAAAGTGTAAATGACTGCTGAAAATATTGTATTGAGTGCTTTTTATTTCCATATAATGACATGAGTGATCATTATGGATTTAAATGGACTTTTCTCACAAACATTTGAGCAATAAGGAATTAAAAAGTGTTAGAAAAAGCTACTGAGAGACAGACTCAACTTATCAATTTAGTTTTAGATGTATTAGACCTGGAAGACCCATGGATTCTTATTTCTACTATTCAGAGTAGTAGAAATAAGAATAGTATTAATATACAAGTACAGGACGGTTTGGTACATTTTCGTCAGTGTGGAGCCTTTGTGTCATTGACATGTTTTGAGCCCTACACTTTCACACAGGTGCTTTCATTTATTTGGGTCAGTTAGACCTATACTCAGACTAGAGTAGTGCACAGAAGATGTTAAATAAAATGAGTGAAAACACCAGTGTAGGAGTGTAGCGTCTTCAAAAACTATAATCATTGGTTTGAATGGATGATTGCAGCAGTTAAATTTTTACTTTCTTGCTTAAAGGCTTGTTGGCTCAGTGAATGGTGGCATATTTCTCTTCAGTAAGAAGAATGTCGTAGAACTTGTGCTGTAAAGTGTGTCAGCTAGATAGCTATGCTGAGTTAAACTACTCATGTCACTGTTCATATGACTTATCAGTGCCCATGTCCTGTAAGCCATACTGCTTTTAGTCAGCCTCTGTTGGACATGCAGCTCATACATATCAGTTTTACTCTAAAATAACAAAAAGATAATCTGTTCTTGACATACACCACTTTCATTTTCACAAAAATATTCATCGGATATTTTAGACAAAGTCATTTCAGACAAAGATTGAGTAAACCTTAGTCTCCGTTTTGGAAACTGCAGTCAAGGTTTGTGAAGTCATTTTAAAACAATAGTGTTTGGGAATTTTAAATTAACTTTAAGATATGCGTCCGTGCCGTCTACCCTTCAGTGTTCAATAATATTACCTTAATTAGATTATAGTTTTGCACTTATTCAGTATGCGTGCACTGTATCCTAGTAGTATCTCAGTAAGTACATTGGTAAAGTTCATTTAGCATAGCACCTTTCACAGAGCAAGGTCAGAAACAGTTTCACAGTAGTAAAATTAAAACATAATCAGACCTTAAAAACACAAAATATAAGTACCAGGTGAGACAAAGTTTAAATAAATTAATCTTCAGCTGCTTTTTAAAGGTGTCATCAGAAGCTGTGGATTGTATGAGAAGGGTGATGTAAGGATGGAGCAGGCCAGAGTTGGACACAGCTGCGTGACTGTGCAGGTCTATAAGTAAAATCAAGAAACTTTAAATGAATCCTGAACCCAATGCAAAGCCACTGTAAAGACGATGCAATGATGAAATGTGATGTGAGCCTGGACCTTATATAGACGGCCCCAGTAGTCTAAACCATGAATGATCATCCCCAGCTACAGATGGAGAGAGCAGATACAACAGAACCGAGTGTGGTAATGTTTCTTAAATAAATGAAACATTTACGGAACAGTCTGATTTTTTGATAGCCCAAAACTCTTAATGAATGCAGAATAAGTGGGTCAAGCATCACCAGCTCGCTAATGAAACTGACTGCTCCACCTCAGTTCACCAGCAGAGGGAGCTCACTGTTCATGCACAGTCACATGGTTTGTGTCTGTGAAATGAACTCTGACCTTTGGATTTAGGGGAGGATATTTTGCCCTCAGGCTGTTGAACAAACCTGGATCATTAGTTTTAAAATAACTTTTTGTTTTTAATTAACTTAAGTGTTTGCTGGGCGTTGCCCATTTGTCACGTAGATCTGTGTGTACAGAAGCCTCCTCGGGTAGAACCGGTCTGTCTGTAAACGTTACAGTGAAAGCTACTACTCGACCTTCACTGTGGTCTCCTTGGAAACACAGCAGATGTGTTGAGAGAAGTGTTGCTTTGCGGCCCTCCGATCATGTCAATGTGTGTGTTGTTCCTCTGAGCAATAAAAGAAGAATAGGAAAAACACACATTTCATCCTCTTTTAAAAGGGTATTTACTGTCTTTCAGCTTGAAATGACTTTTGTATGTTTAACTGAGTGATTGACAGTTTCAGGATTTGAAAATCCCAAGGTCTGGCCGGAAACGTTTTGCTGTGGAGCTCTGCGACGCATTTTATCCTCAAGCCATGAAATCAAATGTCAAAGTGGTCTCATTTTGTGTTTTTCATGTGATGGTTGCCCTTCCTGGCTGATGATTCAGAGGGATAAGTGAGGCTTTTTTTGGCTGTGTTAGGTGCTTGTTATTTTGTGAAAAGCAAAGGAGAAGATTTGCATTTTGATATAAATCTACTTTCTCACAAAAGTTTGTCTTAGCATAAAGACTAAAAAAGAAGAGTCTATCTGTTCAAAAACAGCCTAGCAGCATCAAATTTAGAGCCGCAGTGATTAGTGAGTTCATCAATTAGTTGTCAGCTATTAGATTGCAAACTATTTTGGATAATAAATTTATTGTTTTTAGTAATCTTTTAAGAAGCTCATCACATTTGAAGAGTTTCTTTGGTCCTCTGTGACAGTAAACTGATTTGCTGATGTCACCTTGTGCTTAGGGAAACAGAAAAGTTAGTAACAGCTTTTTTGTGTTCAATTTAATAGTATAAATGAAGGTAGAGCCACAGCAACCCACAACAAGAAAGAGAAAAAAAATATTTACCAAAATCTCAAACTATCTGTTGTCAATGTGACATTGCCAGGCAGCCATGGGTGACTATATGAAGATGGAGAGCAAAATGTATTTTAATAAGTGACCCCCTGTTAAAAACCACACTCTCATTTTTAAACTTTTGCACGATTAAACAAACAAGATCTAATGTATGTGTCCGTGAGCTGTGCAGCTGTTTGCAGGCAGATACTGTGTGAGGCAGGTTAGCTGTTTGTTTCCAGTCTTTCTGCTAAACTAATTCAACCAGCATGCAGACATAAAAGTGTTATCAGTCTTCTCATTTAGCACTCAGCATGACGGTAAATATTTTCTAAAATGTCTGTAAAACTACTTCCTTCAGACGTAATACACATGCATTAGTATTTTAAAGATCATCAAAGATAACACAATAAAGCTGAAAGGCTTATTTCAAGTGTCCCAGTGGGGGATGAATCTGAATTATCCAGCTTCCAGTCATACGTATATTCTGAAGGTTATTAATTCATGATAGCATTCTTATATTCCCTCTGAGATGAAGTGTTACTGTAAGCCTTCATTTAGAGAAAAAGATCCTGCTGCACTGCACATAAAATCAGACATAAAAGTTTTAAAAGATGAGAGAATAAAAAGATTTTGAATACTACAGCAGCCTTCTGTAGTCAGAATGATACAAAAGTATTCTTATTCTTTAAATAATGACTATGAAGTTTTCTCTCTATGTGCTGTTAGATGGAGACAATTTAGACAGAGAAAGCAGCAGAAATTATTTGTGAGATTTTATTTTTATATCCATCATTGCATTAATTTTTACAGTGTTAGAGTCAGTGTAAATGCTGCAGTCCCAAGGGCTATTTCTTAATATCACAGGTTCAACATCTTATTAGTCTGCCGCAAATTTCAGCAAATCCTGACTGAGCTGTTACAGATCAGAGGAAGAGCATATGTGAATTGTGCTTCAAGGCAGTTATTTCTGTTCGAGCCAAAAAGAAATGAGTGGGAGAGAGAGAGAGAGAGAGAGAGAGGGAGAGAGAGAGTTGTCCTCATCACGACACTGCCAAGAAAGCTGAGTCATGTAAGACGAGATGAAAAAAAGGCACTTTGCAGAATATTAAAAATGAATAAGACAAGGAAATTTCTAAAAGATAATGAGCAAGAGGAGTGAGTAATATTTAAAAGCATCTGTCGGGTATCAGAGAAGGTTTGTTGGCTTCGTAGGGCGACGGCAGCTAATAAAAAGCTGTGACAGAGTCGACATGAATGAGGGAGAGCGAGGTATCCGGCCGTTAACGCGAAGAGGCGGAGCGAAGATGACAAGCTCGGAGTCGGGGGGAGGCGATAACGTGGCAAAACATGGGAGAGGCTGGCTGTGTCATTGTTAGAGAGCCGTGTGTGGACATATTGTGTCCACACAGAGAGGCTGGTGCAGCGGCAGGAACCACATGAGCAGCGGGAGGAGTCGCGAGAGGAGAGGCTTCACGGCAAATAAAACTCCACGCCCCTCCCTGCCGAGCATCCATTTACTGAGCAGCTGATGTCTGCTGCTTCGCTGGACGCGTACAGACTCAGCAGTAACAGAAGATTAAAAAAAAAAAAGGAAAAAAAACCCTCCAGTGCACCGGGGCTCTGGTGGATCTGGATTACAGTACTCAGGAGACAAGGTGTATCAGCCTTGCCACCGTGGAGGAGTCTCTCAGCAGGCACCGGAGCATTTCTGAAGAGGTTTGTTGCATCATTCGTGATAGAAAATATCCACATTGGATGTATCTAACCTCAGGGGAAAGGAGTATTTATAACAGAGTCTAACTGAAGCGTCCCTTTGCTGTGTGAAAAGTATCTGAGGAGGATCTGAGGAATTCATCTGGCCGATTACAACGGAGGAGCGGCTGAAGAAAACTGCAGTCTTTCCGCTTCATCTGTCTGGGATTCTACAGGTTGCTCTCGAGCCGTCAGTTCAAGTTGCAAACATGACCACCATGCAGAAGCTGCTGCAGCTGCCGGTAAACGCGGTGAACATCGTGAAGACGGTGCAGAGTCAGGTCCAGGGCCAGGGCCAGGAAGAGGACAAGAGCCCCGTGTTGACCCCTGACAGCGGACAGCAGACGTGGTACAATGCCCTGCAGCCCGATGAGCTGCGCCACCTCCGGGCAGGGGGCACCGGAGGAGGAGGAGGTGGAGGTGGAGGTGGTGGAGACCAGGAGGAACGCGCTCCACTGGAGGAAGGTGGTGGAGGTGGTGGCAGTTTCCAAACTCAACCTTTGCGGTAGGAGAATCCAGGACACTCCAGACCTCTTAGACTTGTTAATTTGGGCATTTAGCTGCTTCATTTCCAGGATAGATAACAACAAGTACAACTGGGTGATACTGAAATGTTGGAGAGAACAATATCAGACAGAATAATAAGAGAAAATCAATGGTTTCCTTAGGGGGTGGTTCCCCCAAAGAGATAAGATAAGTTGCACAATAAGTTATAATGGTTGTAAGAAGAACAGAAGATAAGGCAAATTACATTAAGTTAACACAAATCTTCATATTTTCCTCAAATCTATGGTTTTGTGTTGTGAAATACTGGATAGGTTTGCACTAGACTTAGACTTTAATAAATGCAGTACATGGGGCTGAACATTTGTGTTGTCGATTAATCCTCTGAATATGCACTTGATTAATTGACTAGTTCTTTAGTATAACATCAGTATAAGATCATCATCTATCAGAAAATACTGAAAATGCGATCACAAAGTGATATTTTTACGCACCTTTTGTCCAACCGACAGTCCAAAACCCAGAGACGTTCAGTTTACAATGATTCAAAACAGAGAAAAACAGAAAATCCTCACATTGAAGATGCTGGAAACAGGAAATATTTGGCATTTTTGTTTGACAGATGAAAGTAAAATATTTATTTATGTGTTTTCTTCATTGACTATTCATTTAATGGACCGATTGCTTCAGCTCCAGTCTCAAGATAATGTGTGTGTTTTTTTAGACCTCATGAACAGACTCAGTAAAGACATTAAAGGAAGGAAAATAAGTACCATTTTAACTATTCATACACTGTGTATACAGCTTTAATATGACACATACAAATCTATAGCTTTGCAGTAAGACGTATATTTGCATAGTCTTTCATGACTCAGACACATGATGTCATGCAAAGGCCACAGGAGCCGCTGTACTCTGAATTAGACAGCAAACCTCTAAGACTAACATCAAAGGAAGTGCTGCTCTTCAGAAATAGATTTGCTTCCAGTGAGATATAATTACACGTTTAAATATTTTTGAAGTCGTACCTATAAACTTGGATTCTGTTTGACAGGATTACTGAAGTGCAGTTCTGGCTGGTTTAAACAGGCATATTTTACATGTGCCGCCAAGGAGAAACAAGAAACTTTTAAAGTCTCTGCTCATGTAAAACAGCTTCATCAGCTGCTTAGAAATGCAACCTGCAACTCCTCAATATTTCACTTCCCTCTGATTCATTTAAATACATTTTCATATCGACTCCTTTTAATGTTATTACAGTCGTGCAGAGCTCAGTTCTCGGTGAACAAAATGACATTGCATCTGAAGTTGTATCATTGAATCCTACGCCTACGTCCATGGAGACTTTCCAGCTGGAGAGTGCCGCTGATCTCTTGGCTTCGGTGCCGGGTAACCTGACCGCTGGCGTGCTCTGTTGTACCACAGCGGGTTAAATAATTCAGCTGTTTGTAAATTCAGCTGTTGTTCAGCAGGACGGGACAAAATCCAGAGAAATGAGAGAACCAGTGTCGGTGTACAATTACTGTGGGGCCCTTCGGGCATGAACGACGATGTATAAACCCAGTCAGAGGGTCGTTTTTCCTGTTGGCGCTCAAGACAAGGCTTTATTTCTGAGATAATTCACTGAGGTGGCATTTATAGTTTGTTCGAATATATCATGGTCGAGCAGATTGACTGAAGCCTGGGGGTGTCGCCTTGTTTTCCCTTGAAACTCCTTTGGCTTAATTTGTGCTTTCAGAAAGAAAACTTTTAGTGTATGAAATGGTGAAGGAGATGGTTTTCTTTCCTTATAGGCTGTTAAATTATTTGTTATTGTGGGCCACTACATTTGCCACTAACACAACCACTGTCAGTAATAATGCATGTGTGACTTGTCTTTAGTTGGAAATTGCAGATAATTCCCCTTTGACATGATGAATGTTTGGCCACCGGTACAGCAAAGGTAATCAGTGTTTTCAGGTCCATTTTTAATTAGATCTTAAAAAGGCCAGTTTGTCTTCAAACAAGATACACGAATCCCTGTCACTTTCTAAATTAGTGAGGACGATGAAGGGGGTAAATAGACATGAGCCGTGAAACAAATTAAGTTTCTCCTCTGTTATTACATTTTGGCAGCTGAAAGCACTGAAAGTGACCTGTCACATTGGCCTTTAAGTTGTATTTATTTATTTATTTATGGTTATCCAGAGTGCCTGTCGAACGCATTCAGAGAAATGAAGTGAGCTCTCTCTCTGCTTTCAGCCGTATGTTTTACCTGTAGGGAAACAGTGAGAGCGTATTAAGAACAAGGTCAGAGCAGCATCATGCGGCAGCAGTGTGGTTCAACGAGTTCGCTCTTTTACATTAAACTCTACCCTTTGTGATTTCTGAGTGTCAGTGCAAAGCTTTGAGTCTTTAAAGAAGCACAGACAGCAAAATGTGATGCTCTTTGATTGATGCAGATTTACTGTCAGTTTTTAGCCACACTAGCTGCATGACTCTTAATTGGTCCACCATTTTGGATCCAAATGAAATTTACTGACATTTCTCAACAAATGTTCGATGGATTATCACAAAGTTTGAGATTCACGTCTCTCTCAGGATAAATATAATCAGTGTTAGAGTCTCAGTGAATCCTGACTGTGGTCCCCTTGCTGCCTGTCTTCATGCTATTTCCTATCTCTCTCACTGTCCTATTTATAAAAACAACCACTAGTTTAAGACCACATTAACTCCTAATAATGGACAAAATAATGACAATGACCAGCCCAAACTGTCCTCAAAGTTTAGTATCAGTTACCTACAATATGTTAAGATTTAGAATGCACATTCAGGTGTTTCTGATATTTTGACACACGTCTGTAAGGAGAGAGGACAATAAAATGGAAACACCGCTCAGCAGGATATAGTCCAGGTCAGCACCACCTTTAACTATGACCTTGATAATAAACATAATTGAATTTACACATTTCTTTCATGTCACCAAAAACTCAACACTACAATTTGAAAAAAAATGTTTTGGCTTTTATGCCTTTTAATATTTTGTCTTTATGTTTTTTTCACTTGAAAAGAAAGTTGACATCAAAGGCAGCGGATGGAGGAAGTTTCAGGCTGTAATGAAGAGACTAGTTGAACATCTCTGGAGTCATGGCCGGAGGCTGCTAGCCATCATCACGATTTCACACGGAGCAATGTACCAGTGGGACTTCAATTTCTGCAGGAAATCAGCGTTAGCGTTACTCATCCTCATGCCCGGGCTTTCAGAGCTTTGGGCAACTTATCTTTGCATTTTCTCCATTTATTTTTTAATTTGTTTTGGGACACTGCTGTATATTTGCAACCAAGACACCAGTGTCAGTTCACTGCTCGTTTCCAAAAATAATCCGCCACAAACAGCATTTTATAGATACTGACAGGTTTTAATTTGACACCCTTTGATGAATTTAGGTTTTGAAGTGTGTGACAGAGTGAACTATGTTATTCATGCGATGATATTATTAATACTTTGATGCTTGACGGAGAGGAAAACAGAAATCCTTCTTGGCACACACACACACACACACACACACACACACACACACGTGTTAGACCTGAGTCGTGATAAATCAGTTGTGCTCTGCAGTGGCCACCTCCTCAAAGACTGCGAGGCCTCCATTCGCTGCTGTCACACGACCAAAACAGACGAAATATAGAGTATGCAGCCTCCCACTCATACAGAGCAGTGATGTAAAGCTTCTGACTGCAGTTGGATCAAATAGTTTGGAAAGTAAGTGGTAGTGCTGGTTTCAGAGTGTTTGAAATATTCATATGATCATACGATCCAAAGAGCACAGCAAAGTAAAAAAACAAAGTTCAAACAGGTTCAGATCAGAATGGGAAGTTTACAGAGCTGCACCGATTAGTCAATCAACTAATAGATCAATCTGCAACTATTTTGACAATGTATTAGTTATTTTGAATCATTTCTTAAATAAGATGGTCAATATTCTCTGATTTCAGCTTCTGAAAAGCGAATATTTTGTTTCTTTAGTCCTCCATGATAGTAAACTGCATTTCTTTGGGCTAAACAAGATATTTTTAGAACGACATCTTGGGCTTTGGGTATTTGACATTTTCACTATTTTCTGACATTTTAAGAACCAAACTATAAATATCAATACTTAAAGAACATGTATAACCTCTGCAGTCGCTTTCAATTTGTGATTTTATTCATATAAAATCTTTTAAATCTGCATCTAAATAAAGATCAGCCTAATAGTTGATATGGTTGTAATGACAGAGATGACTTGCTGATGAATATTCAGACTTTAAAACCTTGTAATTTCCCCAATGAGGGATCAATAAAGTTGTTGTTCTTCTTCTTCGTCTTTATACCAGGATGAGTGCTACAAAACAGGGAAGTTAGATTTATAATTACAGGCTTATTTATATATGGTACATTAAACAGTGAATGAAACTTTTTGTGCTTATCCAAATGATTTATTGAGATCTACAAAATGAATTAATCAACAGCTGTTTAGAGCAGTTGTAATGAATATTTCTTTGAGCGCACTCTAAAACAAACTAAATGAATGAAAACATCCCAATGCCAGCTTGATGGATATTTCCTTGAGTGCATCAAAATGGGATTTTAAAAAATAAATAAAAACAGAGATATCTGTTTCTTTATGCACCACAGATGGCAATAATTGGGTGAAATCTGAGTTCAGAGGGCATTACCCCTCACGTTTTAGGATGCATTTGCTTAATCATGAAGTGCTTTATAACCACTTTGAGGCGCTCTCCACACCAAAAGCAAAACCAGTTCCTCGTCTGCGTATGCCCTGAACTTCCTACTGTTCTTGTCGTTTTTGAGATGTAACATCTGTCATGCCGTGAATCAGGAGCCTGTAGTCTGAGTACATCACAGTTTTTCACCCCAGACCCCCAGTCCCACATGGGAAAACCATCAGATGCTACAAAAGCGCTGCAGGAAGACAGGAAATCCCTTAACCTAATTGTATTGCATCCTTTGTTGGATTAGATTAGATTAGATGAGACATCTTTATTAATCCCTAGTGGGGAAACTCATTTGCACCCAAATCTACTTGTGCAGACAGACAAACAAAATGTGGACGTTCATCCACGGTAGAAAACAAACAGATGACACCATGAAGCCGTCCGAGAGTCTGAGAGGTGGTTTGGTTCTGGACCACTTCCAAAAGTGATCTGAAAAAGTTGTGCTTCTCTGTGGTGTCACCATATCAGTCAGGTTTCCCGGCATTTATACGATCTTGATCTATGTCCACTGTCATTTCAAAAACAAACAAACAAAAAAAAAGATTTGTTAGTTACAGCTCATTTTTATACCTCACACGCCGACTGACTCGCATTGCATGGTATCGTAATATTATACTGTATGTGGCAGAACTTCTGAAATGTTAAAGGTTGTCTTAACATAAGCTGCTGTCTAAATAAACAAGCTTTTTTCTAAATCACACCCACAAGCACAAAGCATGAGTTCACCAGTTACTGTGCGTTAGATTATGTGTTTCCTAAATGACATTATGGTAAACAAGCTCATAAGCTCGACTATGTGCAGTTGATATGCAGTTGATATAAATTTAACATATATCCAGGTAAAGTTAAATAAAAGTGTTTTTTTTCTATCTATAAAGCTTTAAAACAGCACGTTCAAAAGGTTTTCACGAAATGGAAGTGCATGAAGTAATTATTATTTTTTCTTACTTGACAATAGAGAGCAGCAGAGCAGATGTGCGGGCTGCTGGGAAATGTAATTGATCAGCATTTCAACATTCAATCAGACGGACGTCTTTATCTTGGCAGCCGCAGCAGCAAACTCTTGCTGTTTGCGGGTCCCTCCTGGCAGGTTTGGGAGAAGCTGTCGCCGTTGTTTATGTGTGTTTACTTTGCAGCAGGGCGGAGGTGTCGGCTTAGCTCAGACAAGGATCCTGCTCCTCATGTGTGACAGTGATAATGGACGAATGTGGCTGCAGAGCTCACAGCAGCCTGAATATAGATCGGAAAAAGACTGTACGTAATGAGAAAAACAGAAATTCAAACACAAAATACACTGTCGATCACTTGTCAAGGTTTTGTATCATTTTGGTTCTAATTAAAAAAAAAGGAAAACCATCATTTTTAGTAGGTTTCCACATATAAGGTATTTGTCTTAATGTACTGATGCAAAAATAAAAGTATATATATATATGTATATATATATGTATATATATATGTATATATATATATATATATATATATATATATATATATATATATATATATATATAT
>JAOXYL010000090.1:5035873-5046988 GCA_028564955.1 Terapon puta | reverse complement strand
CTACTTCTTACATCACGCAGATCTGAATAAAACGAGGGACATTTATGTGCCTGTTTTTTCTGGTCGAGAGCCTGAACTCACCATATCTTGGATCGTTTAATTTCTGTGGATTGAAGAACTTGATCCTGCCATCTTTCAGCGTGTCGATTAGATGGCTGTATGGGGGCTCTGCAGAAGGAAAACAAACATTCATCAGCATAATTCCAGCCTGCACGTTGCAGATGTGATCACATCGAGTCTGCCTTTTTTTTGTGTGTGTGTGTGTGTCTCAACATGTCTGCTTGCTTGTTGGCCAGGTTTGCTATGTGGGGCTTAAAACTTAAGTCAAGTGGTATGATAAACGATCAACTACCTTCCCAACAACATTTACCCAGCTCTGATCTCCTCAAACCAAGGCAGTTAAGCCAAGGCTTTGACCAGACCTCAACTTTTCTGCTTGTTTGTGCGTATACTATAGGGCACTCGGATATAATTTTGTATTAGTGGTTATTAGTAGCTGAACAGGTGCTCTCACGAGTGGTCAAACTTTGAATTAGACTGTACCGTAAATAAACTTCCTGGATGTAACGCTGAAACATGACTGACATTTTTGAGGCAGAATGTAAATGAAGAGACAAGGGAGATGAAAAAAGATCTATTTGGCCTCATTCTTTCCTTTGTGTCCTTTATGTGTAAACGAGTAAGCTCATACAGGATGTAGTTACCTTAACCAAAAAAAAAACAAAAAAACAAACTCAAAAACATCCTCAGCTATATAAATGTCTCGCTTCTGGTTATGAGAGCAATAATATTCTGCATCAGACTGGTTCTTCATGACAGTACAGGGCCAAAAAAAACTCCTTTATGACTAAAAAATAAGCCGAGCCAGTGCTGAACCCTGACTGAGAGAGTAATATTCAATCCTCTTGGCAAAGGAGCACTCCTCTGTCTCACAACAGGACATCACACTGTAACTCTGGCTCTCCAGTTACTGGCTTTAAAATCAACACTTTTGTGATCATAATGTAACAGAAACAGCAAAAAGCACACGAGACTTGCACAAATATGATTTTTTTCTAAATTATAATCTCCTTTTTTTCTTTTTTTTTAAAGTTTTTGTTTTTCATCCTGAATATGTTTCTGCTGATGACTACAAAAAAGGAAAATCATCAAAAGCGAGCATGCAGCCCTGCAGAGCACAGAACTGGTTTAGTCTGTAATTCTTTCAAATCTGATAATAACTCAAAGTGAATGGCACACTGGGGGTTTCATATCTTCTCTTCATCTGCAGCTTTTCCTCTAAACACGTTCACTGGTGGTGGGTCGCTGCTAGAGAGAGCATTATCGCTGCTGCTGAAGAAGAAGGCAAATAAACAAAGTGCTGTAATTAAGCTCAATTTACCTGAGCAGGCATGAACCAGTTCTGAAACAAAGCTTTTATCGTGGGCAAATACACATACAAGAACAGTGTGCTGTCTACTCTTCTGCAACATGTTTAGTGATAAAAGGAGATTTTAAAAAATAAATAAATAAGCTAAAGTTATATGGCATTTGAACCTTCACTTGCACATTTGAGCCCATGAAATGGTAAATTTCACATCTTCTGTGGCTTCTTTTGATTATATCATATTCCAAAGAGGCTTCCACACCCACTCGCATGTTTCTTCTGTGAATATTACCACATGACAACAACAACAGCGTCATCTAAAACTTCACTTTGTCCTCTCCTCACTGAAACTCTTGTCAGACGTTGTGCTCACCTGGTATAAAATAACTGTATGCAAAAAAAAAAGGAATGCAAATAATCTGACACCTAATATTCCCTTGAAAAAAACTGAGATCATGTGGAGATAAATCTTTAAGGGGACCTGCTTTTGACACCCCATTTTATTTATCAAAAGAATAAATATCAACATTAATAACATTATCACTTAAGTTATTTATTTTGTAATACCTCTGGCTACTTATAATATTCTACAATTTATACTTCTGACTTTAAATACTTGTTTTATGTGTATGTATGCGTATGTATGTATATATATACACATACACATACATACATCTCCCTCTCTCTCCCTCTATATCTATACATACATATATCTATACATATACATATATATACACACATACACAAATATATAGATATAGATATAAATACATACATACATACAATTTATATTTATATTCATATGTGTGTGTATATGTATAGATACAGTCGTAACATAGCAGGACATTTTTTTATAACATTATTAACCAAACATCATTGCCACAGTGGCCTATAACTCCCCTTTAAACAAAGCATATATTCCTTGCGATTCTTAAACCCGCAGTCTCTCATTATAAAGACGATATAACGCGGTGCAGACAAGATATGTTATGATAAAAACCTTCGTATAATTAAAGTGATCTCTGCATGTGACAGGACGAGGAAGCCCAGCCACAGAGAGAGAGAGCTAGCTGCTGACTCCTTATCGTCAAACACACTCCAGTCAAACAACTACTTATCGTGCCATACTGCCTGAACGACTTGAGGAGATAAGGAGAGAGAAATTAGCACTCTATTATACAAGTTTAGCTGAAATTTATGGGATCTTGAGCTGGAGGCGTTGGCTGATTTAAAGCTGCTCAGTGGTGGAGCACACATTAACCAGGCTAGCTGCTGTTAGCTTCAGTGTCTCCGGCAGAACAGTTGATGTAACGTCAGATAAAATAAGCCGAAAGCCGTTCTCAGGAGAAGGACATGTCTGTTAATCGATCAATGTCTGTAAAGGCGGAAAGAGCCGATCGGATGGCGGCAGGCTCGGCAAGTTAATCAGGAGACTCTTCTTTACCTTTGACTGTGGAAGTGAGCGCCATGATGACTTCTGAAATCAACACGACCCGTCCTCGAGACTGCACTGCCGGCCGACCAATCAGGGAGCAGCAGAGATCATGGGACACGCCCACTTTGTTAATTAGCGGCCGTGGAAAAAAATAAAATATTAAAATAACGTGTAAAACAATGAAATGATAATGTGAAATAAAATATGCTAAGCAAACATCATTAAACCTCTAAAAATTGTGAAGCACATGTTTGGAAATATATAACTGTTCCTCTTTCATGAGATCACCAACTTGTGGTGGAACCACGCGTTGCCCGGCAACCGTATTTCATTATTTATTTTTTATTTCATTCATTTAAAAGACGGGCTCTCAGTTTCATCAATGATGATGGGAATTACAGGTTTACATAAAATAAATGAATAAATAATTCCCAATTCCGAGTCCCAAAGAATAAAAATGCACCACTTGACAAAAAATCTCGCCCTCTTGTGGCTGGCTGCAGAACAGGCCATATTATCCATGTTAACGCACGAGACTAACAAAAAAAGGTAAAAGTACAAGTTAAGTACACTGTTCCCCAAATATTGTTGCTCTCATTTAAGTAGCTCTTATCACACTGATGTCTCTTCAAGCATTCATTTTCCAGATAACTCTGATTTTCAGTAGTTATTTGATCCTATAAAAATGAGGTAAAACATGATTGACAGCTGTCAGTCACTGAAGTTGTGACAGAGGTGCCTGCAGATGTCTTTCAGGAATTGAATAGAGGGTAGAAATGTAGAAACGAGATGTAACTTTAACTTTAGTGGCTAGCTCCAAATGACGTCAATAAAGAAAGATGGTGCCACTTGTCCCCAGGATAGTTGGGCTTCACTTTTCTACAGTGGGAGGAAGTGGATGTGTGTCATCCATCTTTATATGCAGTCTGTGTTTTTGATATATTGTACAGAGAGGAGCATCTAGACTTTTCTGACTAGGGTGGTTTAATTTTCATTTCTATTTGCACTACTTTCTCAAGGTGTGTGCAGACCAGCTGGTAGGTATTTTCAATATGTCACTGCTCCAGTCTGTAATCCCCAAGTGTTTTAAGAGGACCATCATTGTACCCGTCTCAGAGAAAACCAAAATCCTCTACCTGAATAACTACCACCCAGTAGCACTCACCTCCACCATCATGAAGTGCTTTGAGCAGTCTTTCATCAATTCCTCCCTCCTGGACTCACTGGCTACGCAGTTTTCCTACAGGCCTAAAAGGTCATCTGAAGATGTCATCGCCCTCACCCCCCACACTACCACCACTTATGTGAGAATGCTGTTTATTGACTACAGCTCAGCATTCAACACCATCCTTTATTTTATATTCTCATTTCTTAATAAATGTTTTTGTTTGGGGAGCCTGGGATTTAAGAATTTCATTACCAATGATATCTGATGTAAATTCGTGTGTAATGATAATACATTTGTGAACTTCTGAACCATATTTACTTCATTTACTGACATTACAATATCTTACAGTTAACTTCATTCCTGTGTCCAGTACTTAATATTTTAATTAAAAAGATAATGTAAGAAGAAAATAAGAAGATAAAAAATAATGTAGTTTTATTTGCCTGTTCTTGTTTAGGATTGAAAAAGCTTTACTTCCTTTAATAAAAGATCAAATAAAATAAATAATTGTGGTTGGCCTGTCAAACAAATGACTGATTAAAACATTTGCGGTTGTCAATAGGTGGGTAATTCCAAAAACTTTATAATGGCTTTAAATGTCACTGGCGATGACAGCGAGTCAGTACATCCTGAAGTTTTACCTCCACGTTAATAAGAAAGTGCCAGCTGAACAAAGGACCATTTTGTTTGTCTTAATTAAAAACCCACATGACGTCACGTGTCTCTGTGATTACGGACGTGACGGCACAGGTGTGACGTACTCGTGTTGCCTTCATGGCCCCTCCGACTTCCAACGACCCACTGTTGTCCGTTTCCCACGTTTAAATCGGGGCTTTAAATGCATCATCATCCACATCGATAAATTCCTCATATAAAACAAACAGACACCAAACTGTCATCTGGAGGAGGAAAATAATTTTAACGGAATATTTCTTTTTTTTTTTTTCACGGAGAGTAACTGTTGTGAAACACCCACGGTGACCTTTCACCTTTAGCTGTGTTTGTTCTCGGCAGTAATGGACGGCAGGCGTGAGCAGCCCGTCACTCTTTAACACTGCGGCCCTGGAGGTGAGCTCCATGACCCCCTAACAGGTGAGTCCGACCCGAGAGTCCGCACCAGACCTCAGGTGGATTTATTCATCTCACAGCGAAGTTGATTAGCGCGACTCTCAGTGGGAGCTAACGAGTTAGCACAGGTCGGGAACACACTGTGACTTTGCACGTGTTTCCTCTTTTTCGCCTACAACAACAGCAACGACATAAAAAGACTAAAGCGATTGATGAGGATTTTCACACAGCAGGGACACGAAGCTGCCTGTGTTTCATTTTAAAGGTGTAGATAAAGGACACACGAGGGTCTCACTGGCCTTGAACAGCACCTGTACACACTGTGTGTTAGTGTGTGCTGTGGTTTAATACTGCAGGGACATAATGTTAGATATGTTTTACTGCTGCCCCCCCACCCAATCTGCTGTGTGTGTGCCTGACATGTTTGCTTATCACCCAGGTGAGCTGTGACAGGTCTGTCAGGTCCATCAGGCTCTGACTGGTCCCCCAATTGTTTCTCAATATGAAGCAAACAGGCCAGTTTGGAGCTGATGCTGTAATGTAACTTAGTACATTTACTCGAGTACTTATTTTGATTTGCAGTATTACAACAAAGGGGATCATGCAAAGAGAAGAAACATGAGTAAGAAAAAATGGAAAAATAAAGACTGCAAGAATATTAAATTGCATGAAAAACAGCAGATATTAATCGATCAGTATTGTATGTTGAAATTATTGTTGTATTATTATAATGTTATTATATTCTAATGTGATATCGCACCACCTGTTACTTATTGACGACTGAGTAGGTAAAAGTACTGATACACACTTCAAAAATAGTCCTGCACTGCAAATACAACTTAAGCAAAAATATGCAAGTATAATCAGTGAACTGTACTATTGGTATTTAGTAAGTATTAAAGTAAAAAAGAGTCAAAGCACTGAAATGTCCCCTTAGAATATATAGTAGTGTGTCATTATATTATTTTTCATGCGTTAGATTTTACTGTTGGAGTTATTTGAGGTTTTAGGAAAGTCAAGAACAAGTATGCTTGTAATAGTTTTTAATGCCTTTATCTCAGGAGTGTATTTATCTCTATCTCTTGAATTGAATTTGCATAATCTCTTGTATCTGCTTAACGTAAATACAGCAAGGTCATGGTGTTGAATCAGCCCGCTCACTTCAGGATTGTAAAAGGGAGGTGGGAGAAATGACCCTGGTTATTGTAACGATTCACAACATTCAAGGTTCAACATGTAAGAGTGTGGAAACTTGAGAACTCATCACAAGCCTGTTTTTTTCTCTTTTCCTTTGCAAATTAAATGTTGAAACAATGACGAGATGATGAGAAACAACAGGAGATATTCTCAGACTGTCATTGGGTCAGTTCTGCACTTAAACTAACAACAAAGTGGTCGATTAATTGATGAGCAGAATGTGAATTAGCCACTTTTGTGGGGGTTTTTTTAACATTGAGGCATCTTAAGTTTTGTGCTGTTCATGTTCTATTTGAACAAATGATTTATCAATAAGGCGAGAAAATAACTGTCAGCTTGATTAATAATAGAAATAAATATTATTTTCAGCTCAGTTGAAGATTCTTATTGTGATAAACGTAATATTCAGACACTATGATTGCTCAGTATGAAGTGCACAACTTACAGTATAGCTGTGATTTAGTATAATATTTAGTATTATAAGGCTTCTTAACAGTCATCCTGGGAGCAGATTGTTCATATTCTGAATGAATGATTAAATGAATAGTTCAGTGAACCCAGCAGATTCCCTGCTTGATGCTGATGCTGACTGTTGTTGCCTACAGGTGTGATGGCAGGACAGCTGATGACTGCAGGCACGCGGCTTTAGGGGTGCAGCGCTGCCCTCGCCGGCACCATGCAGCAGAAAGGTGCGATCCAGATTATCGAATGGGAGGACCTGGACAAGAGGAAGTTCTACTCCCTGGGCGTGTTCATGACCTTGACCACCAGGGCCACCGTCTACCCGGCCAGCCTCATCCGCACTCGGCTCCAGGTGCAGAAGGGGAAGGCCATCTACTCTGGCACCCTGGATGCCTTCTGCAAGATCCTGCGGACGGAGGGCGTGCAAGGCCTCTACCGAGGTTTCATGGTCAATACGTTCACACTGGTGTCGGGGCAGGCTTACATCACCACCTACGAGCTAGTGCGCAAGTACGTGTCCCAGCACTCGCCCAGTAACACGGTGAAGTCGGTGGTGGCTGGAGGGGCGGCGTCCCTGGTGGCCCAGACCATCACAGTGCCCATAGACGTGGTGTCGCAGCACCTGATGATGCAGGGACAGGGGGAACACACGACCCGCTTTAAGACCAAACCCAAAATGATGCTCGCTGCGACTAAGCGCAGGCTGACTTTCGGGCAGACCCGAGACATTACGGTGCAGATATTGGCAGCCGATGGCTTCAGGGGATTTTACAGGGGCTACGTGGCATCGCTACTCACGTACATCCCAAACAGTGCACTCTGGTGGCCTTTTTATCATTTTTATGCAGGTAAGTCAACGCCCTGTAGTAGATGATTTTAATAGCTACATATGTGTGAGTGTGACTTCAGTATGTTTGAGTTTGCATTTTAATTGGCATAACAGAACTCTGCACCACTTGTAACATGATTCACATTCACAACAGTGACACACAGATGAAACGTGTCAATGGACAGAGTGATGGAGCTGATGCTTGTGATATTCAGAAAGTTACAACTTTTCTAGAAATGAAAACACACTGGCCTTACGCTGTCTGTGCATCCGTCTGCGTTCACAGAGCAGCTGTCTCTGTTGGCACCGAGCGAGTGCCCCCACCTGATTCTGCAGGCTTTGGCGGGACCAATGGCAGCAGCAACCGCCTCCACCATCACCAACCCCATGGATGTCGTTCGAGCAAGAGTGCAGGTAAAGACCGACAGCCACCACTGAATTTACATTTAAGGCACTGCAAAGATATGAGAGTGTGATTTTTTTTTTTCTTGTGGGGATGGCAAAAACTTTGAGAGGACATTTAGATATTGATATTTGGAGCTGAATGAGGCAGGATCTGCTCAGTGGTAGGGGCAGAAACGCTGTCTTAAGAAACTTAACATTTCATTGAAGGTGTTATTTTGCTGCGATCAGGGGTGAAAGTCTAACATATCTACATCGGACAACATTACTTAACCAAATATGTGATTTAAAAAGGCAAATATTGACCCGCTTTATTGGCCTAATCCACACTCGGTTAAGTGACGACTGAGCGTTGAGTTGAGCTGAGAGTTTTAATGTCTCGAGCAGTATTGTAACACGTGCTTGTTAACAGAAATAAAACATGCCAGACTGCAGGATTTTATTTTGTAGGTACGCTAAAACTCCATCCATAGTGAATCACACGTAACATTTTGATATGGAGAGATGACATTCAGATTGAAAGTAGGCACAAGGCTATTTACAAAGCAGCAATCCAACAACAGCAGATACAGCTGAAGTCAGCTGCTTTTCTCTGTTGCTCTTCCTCCGGCTCTTAAGTTACTTAATAGTATGATGAAACTTTGTGCCAAACACACATGTCCAGCCCATGTTTTTGTACACTTTTGTACACTGGTTTCATTTGTTTCCCTTCTCGAAATGTTACTTTGTTCATTTAGTGCTTCAAGTTCTGCTCTAAGTTCATTCCTAACCTTGGAAACAGTATTTAGTAGCTGCTCTGGAGGCTTCAATAGTATCACATGTTGTTTCCAAGGAACTTTGTCTCACTATAAAATATATTTGCAAATAAGAGATGATTTACTTTATGATGATTAAGTCATTTTTCCTGCAAAAATCCCAAAGATTCAATTGTTTCATGTTCTCAGTGGTGTAAATTTGCTTCTTTTCTTGGTCTTGCGCTATAGTAAATTGAATTCGTCTCTATATTTTTCACTCTTTCCAAATATTTTCTCAACCAAACGATTCAGACCAGTCATAAGAGACGTAACCTGGATTTAACCCCGTCCTGTCTGTTAAAGGTGGAGGGACGATCTTCTGTCATTGAGACGTTCAAGCAGCTGCTGGCAGAGGAGGGCGTCTGGGGGATGACCAAGGGGCTGTCGGCCCGCATCATTTCCTCCATGCCCACGTCGGTGCTCATCGTGGTGGGATACGAGACTCTGAAGAGACTGAGCCTGCGAGCCGAGCTGATAGAGTCCAGACACTGGTGAAAGCTCAGAGGGAACCGGGCTTGACACCTCGGCGCGGCCAGACTCTGCGCCCGTCCGGTCTCGGGGCAGCCGCTCGGCCGCGTAGCTGCTTCCACAAGCCTTTTCTGTCGGTGTTGTTTTAACGCAGGTATCACGCATCAAGCAGCGCAATCGAAAACGTTTTGTCTTTAGGGACGTGTGGGAGTCACAGGTGTTTATCACTTTGCCTTTTTCTGTTTATCAGACTCTGTTGGCCTTTTTTTTTTTTTTTTTTGCTGAACTGTTACTGTGAAATATGGCGATAGAAGTGAAAACACGGTTCTGCATTTTGCAGTAACAAAATTTCCCTAAAAGAAAAAAGAAAAGTAAAAGATAATCGGATGCATGACTGAGAAAAGTTGCTTCTTAAAGGACAGTAGATAAATGTGCTGAATATTTTAACATGGAACAGCTGTACCGGTGTATTTATGCCTGGATGTGTAGCAGTACAGGGTTTGTTTGTTTTTACCATGTCCTACTTTACCTGCACCGAGGCAGCCTGAGCCTGTGAACACTTGAATCACCTCATGAGTTCACGGTCCAGCTGTGTTCAGTGTTTTTTTTTTTTTTTTGTTGTTGTTTTGTTTTTTTAAAGAGATCTGCAGTAAGTTACAGGTTCGTATTTTAAGAGAATATGTGACGAGGCCAGTGTCGTGAGGTTTCAACGTGCCAAAATCGGGAGCAGAAAAGCTTGATATCGGCGTGCATTCCAGTGAAAAGAAAATGTTATGAAGAGGTAGGAAACATCTAAATCTCCCATTTGTTGGAGCCTAAACAAAGAGAAGATTTGCTATTTAATTATGGTTAAATTGTACATGGGTATATCTTCAAAGTGTCATAATTAAGCTAGATTTCCAAAAGTATATTTAAGATTTATTAGATCCGTTTACTTACAGGACAATAAATTTAACTTCAGGTGTCTTTGAAACCTGGCTTGATGGTGCAGTTCAGCCTAAAGCGTGTCTGTCCATGTATGTAGACGTGTCCCGTGATTTATTTTCCAGCAGGCTGTCAAGTCTGCAGCAGGTCTAAAGATGAACTGTGTGTATAGATCAGTAAGTCAGACAGGCGTCTCTGCTTCTTTTGGTTCCTGTCTTTGTGAATAAACTGTACAAAACAAAGAAGACGGATGAGGTGGGGGGAAAAAAAAGAAGCGACAAGACAAAGGAGGTGTAAATTTAACATTACAGGCCTCAAAGAGGTGTGACTGTAGTATTTTCCTCACAGACCACTACTGCTGATTATTCTGTTATTGAACTCTGGTTATTATTTAAACTGCCCGGCTGACCGGTCATAACCTCAAACCACCGCCGCCGTTCCGCGGTTTGGTTAAAGCTCACACACACAGGGAGAGCAAAGGCAGCAGCAGCAACACCAGCAGACAAAACTAAACTCCACAGTTGCCTTCAGATTTCACCAGGCTCCTATAACGGTAGACGGAGAAGCACATAAGGTCAGCCATGTTTGGAAATGACTTACACTGCCATAAAACATCTCAATGAGTTTTTTTCTTTTTTATAAACTGTGAAATCTTTCAGTGTTTTCAAACGGTACTTCTCTGCTCATACAACACAAGAAAACGAATGACGAACTCTTCGATTCTTCCACTTTCTGAACTGATCTGACTCATTTCTGAACATCTGATTTAATGGACATTTTGCCTGTATGGAGGAGCTCTACGCCTGTATTTACCCACTGCCTGCTGCGAGTGTGTGGAATATCAGAGATGTTAGAAGTACAGTTTGGTGTGTTTTTAAACATGCACAACTTGTGGACCTTACATGAAAATTAATAAAGAGATTCAGAATCACTGCAGTAATTACTTTCATTACTTGTATGTTATAAAGATCTTTTTAAAAAGACAGAAAGGTGCATCAGTAA
>JAOXYL010000090.1:5015216-5027008 GCA_028564955.1 Terapon puta | reverse complement strand
CTTCTTCTATTTGTGCTTTTGTTGGTCCTGCAGGCAGCAACGATCATTGCGCTGCTATTTTCAGCCAAGTGATTTGTTTGTGTTTTCAGGGCAGTGGTGGGTAATGAACCTAACGTTATGGCATTAGCTGCATCTGAAAGGAGAGCAAGAGGTCCGTAGTCATTATCGCTGATCGACAAAATGAAGTGCATTCAAGAGCAGAACGACATAAAACAAGCAGCATCTAATTGTCTAAATTCAGAATCATCCTATTGGTTGATCTCATTGAGATATTACTGCAGAGGAGAGAGTCTCAAGACAAAAAAGGAACTTTGAAAGGTTCTTTATGAAGATTTGAAGCTCCTTTCTCATGTCTAATATCCTTTAGATATACAGAAACACCTCTGAGACCCTGCTCTGTCATTTGAGCAGTACTTGACACAAACATGGAATAAAACTGTAAGAAGTCTTTAAAAGTGGCAGCTCCTTATGTAACCATCATTTCCCTCCCTTTGGCTTTTAAACGATCGGTCTAGCCTGATTATAGGATTTGGTCTTGGTGCACTTCGTCAATGGAAATAAAAAAGTCTAATCCAAAAGAAGAAAAAAAAGTAGCAGAAACTTTTAAGCTTTGGTGTCTGTTTCTAAGAAGTTTTGAGTCATTTAAATCCCTCCGTTGGAAACTATTTTTGATCCAACAACCTACTTAAAGATCAAACTATGATTTTTTTTTTAATCTAAGTGAGTGAATTCAAAAGTGAACTGCTGCTTTTAGTGTTGATATTCAGCATACATGCAAATGAACAGACAATGTAATTGTCAACTTTCTCTTAAAGTCATTTTGATAATATTCCCTTTCTTTCTTGTACCTTTGCAGAAATGAATGAGGACAATGGAGGTGAGAAAGAAAGAAGAAGTGTGTTCTTTAGCTACTCACTTATTAACAAATCTGTGGAGAAAAACAGATAAATTAGTTTAATTTATCCACAGTTACCAGCACACTGTTTACCATGGCTATAGGAATTCTGTCTTGACACAATAAACACAATTAAAGTCCATTTAGATGAGCAGTATCATAGTTTATAAGTTAACTGAGTTAATTGACAGGGACATGTTTCATTGATCGACATACTGATAAAGAAATCTAAATGAGTTGAGTTGAAAGAAACAGGCCAATTTTTATTTGTTGTTTGAAGGCACCCTGATTTATTTAATGTATTTGATTTGAAGTGAACTTTAATAAAACTCAACACACAGGTTGTAACATTATTATACTGATAACGTCACAATACTGACTGATAATGTCTGATTTCAATAATAACTCATGTTCTTATCATTAGTTAACAGATTAGTCAAAATATGCAGGTGTGTGTTTTTAATAGAGAAAAATAACTTATTTATATTTGTTTTTTATAATAATATAATGTCATTTGTAAGATTAACATATATAATAACATTTTAAGCTTAGATAGGCACTTTGTCACAACGCAAACAAACATTAATATCCATAATTGTTGAAGTTTTGGTCATGTAGCTCACCCGTGGTGGTCCAAGGGTGAAACATCTGCCCAAGGGCACCTCAGCTGCAGTTTGACTGCACAATTCAAACACGACTCCTGAACCCAGCAGAGCGAAAAAAGTCTAAATGATTGCACAGATTCCACTTTACATACAGACTGATGCATAATTAATATAATGCACACATAATAAATGTATTATTCCTCGTCAAAGACCACAGGGAACCGACAGGAAAACATCTCGGTGGCTCATTATCAGCAGCGTCTCTTTGATCCGTGGTTGGTTTGAGGCCTCTTGTTCAAAGTTTTATGGTCATATCTTGTTCAGGCAAAAGAAACAACGTATATCTAATAAATATGCAATTTCCTGTTAATCCCCAAGAGGAATTAACAGGGAAACATTTAGATGGTTCATTGTTGGTGATCTGTATTCTTGTCTGAGTTATCTGAGTTTAAAGTCTTTTTCTTTATTTCGTTAACGGTGAAAACCCCCCCCCCAAAAAACCCCAGCAGAAACAGACACTCAGATAATCAACAGATTATCCACAGAAGTACTTGAAACATATGACAGTTGGAGAATAAATGTCAAACTAAAGTGGAGATTGGTTCTCCTGCATAAAAGTTTTCTGAGTTGAACAAACTTTATTCCCTAAACTGCAGATTCTGAGAAAAGCAACATGATTTTTTCGTCTTGGACAATAAAGCCTATGACCTCTTTTCCTTTCTTTATTAAAGCCTTTTATTAAACATGTTTAAAAGGCAACCTTCACATTTACATACGTACATATAGATATATATGACTTCATAATCGAGTTGTCTGCGAACTAAAGCGCTATAAATACACTCTAAAAGAATGAATTTAGTCTTTTTGATCCCCTGAGAAGGCAGACACGTCAGTCTCGCTCTGCTGTATTAATGGGACAGAGCTTTCAGGGGGAGGGACCTCCTCTGACTCCCACTGAAGACAGTGGCTATAAAAGAGCTAAAGACAAGGCTGCAGACTGAGACGGAGACACGGAGGCGAAGAGAGAGAGTGTCTGAAGGAATTCAATAAAAAAAAATCATAATAAAGAAAGAAATACAAGAAGGAAAAAAAAGAAGAGGAACACTTGTGGGTGTAACTGAGCCCAGAGCAGAGGAGACAGGAGCGCAGGGAGGGAGGAGGAGGAGGAGGAGGGTGAGACAGAGAGAGTCAAAGGGAGGCAGAGGGAGGAGAGGACAGAGAGAGGGAGGCATCACAGCAGGAGCAGGTTCCTTCGGCAGCACTCAGCCTCGGCAGACATGCCCAACTTTGCCGGCACCTGGAAGATGAAGAGGAGCGAGAATTTTGATGAACTTCTCAAAGCCCTGGGTAAGCCGCCTCTTTTCTCCCACTCACACCCCCTCCTCCCCCCAGCATGAGGCTGACTATCCATCACATCCATATAGAAAGAAAAAAGAGAGAATGGCACCTCCAACAACATTATATTGTTCGGAGAGGCTCCCTGGGAAAGGGAGGCAGAGATGCTGCTGAAGGGAAGCCCCTCGGCTTTACAGGAGATATGAAGCGCCGGATGCTGAATTCCTGCCTAAACAGACGTGGTATTGTTACACGAAGAGGGTAGGGGAGGGGAGGGAGGGGGGCACAACATTATTCATGTTAAGCATTTAAGTAGGGCATGCATTAGCAATGCCAGGGGAGGTCTCTGGAGCCCAGTGCCATTCTCCTGTGTCCTATCTTTTTTCATTCTTTTTTTTTTTCCACTCGTCTTAGTCTTAACTGATGACTGTGATGGGTTAGATTTGCACCAGTTTAACTGGGTCATTCAATTGTGTTGCAGCGTTTTGTCACGACAGGACACAGCAAAAGACTGCGTGTCATTATAATGATGCAGAAGTCTTTAGGGAGACGTGCAACAACTCTCCTGAGCTGTTGACACCAAGCTGAATAACAATCACAACTTCTGAAAGATGTACGGGAGCTGTTTTAGCACAGTTTGGTAAAGGGAAGTGAAGTTTTGTCCCTTGCAGTGCAGAAACAAGACACGGTTTTGTTGTTTGTGCATTGCTGCAGCACACAAGAAATATTTCTCACGTACCTTTACGCATTTTGGGATGCAAAAGCCTCAGTTTTATCTCTTCTTGGATTATAGTGTTATAATGCACTGTGCAGCTTCACGCCTAAAAATGATAAGGTTGGTGATGCGCTTTTCAAATCCAATTAAAAAAAAAAAAAAAAAAAACAAACCAACCATGAATTTATCAACCTAAATACCATTTCCTTTGTATCTTCGGCTCACACTATTAAAAACATATAAATAAGCCAAACAATGTCTTTTCTTGAAATCCATCCCAAAGAAACCACCCTGCTGCCCTGAATATTAAATGTGTATTAATATGCACATGCACTATTTACAATGTTTAAGAGCATTACCAGTCCTGCTTCATTCAGAAACCTTTCCTAAAAAACAAAAGTATTTAAGACCTCTTATTAAATATTTATTCAGCAATGAATGGACTGGACATGCTAAGAAAGTCAGAAAGTATTGAAATATGATACAATATGATAAAAAAAAAAATACAGATGAATGAGTTTTATCATTGAATCTACAGATCTTTTAATCTTTTAAGAGGTCCTCACAGACTTTCCTAAAGTGGATTTACTTTGAAAATCAGTAAAAAATAAACTAACAAGACGATCTAAAATATGGCGGCTTCAACTCATTTGAATCCGCAAAAGATTCCTCACCAAAATAAAAGCCCTTCAACAGCCCCTCTGATGTTTTGCTTGGATGGCTGGTTCCATAAGGCAACTATCCCTCCAAATGGACTGCACAAGGAAAAATCAGTCACTCTCCGAGGTTAGCACCTCGTTCATTCGTGAACCCATTAACCACATCTGCTGGAGCATATCACTCGTTCGCTCTTACGTAAAGGCCCGGCGATGGGCAACTCGCAGGGCCGCCACTTTCCATCAACGTCTTCATAATTATCTGTTGAGTCTGATGTTTCCCTACAGTGGGAGGGGTTTGTTATGTCCAGGCTGCAGATAGCAGAAGGACGGGCTGAGCGAGCAGAGCTGTACGGACCGATCAGACTCATACTTTGTTAACTGCGAGCAGGCATGTGTGTCTGCATGGTTTTTTTTTTTATAGCAAATTTAGTTTCACCTGAGTTAATACAAATAAAAACAATACAAATATACAACATTTGAATATTGAGATTCGCAGGAACCTCAGACGCTCAGTTAGTTAGGATGGAGGAAATCACCTTTACAGACTGAGTAGTATTTCTCCACTTTGTCCTCATTTTCTCTCACCGCATGTGCTTTTTATTTTACTTTTACCTTTGGATGTACACAACGCATAAAAAACATCTACTATTTAAAATGTACACAGATTTTAAGAAAATGTCCAATTTTTCAGAGATGATGACAGACTTGGCTCCCCGATGCTCATACATATTTGATGCTGTAAAAACACATGGCGTGATCCCTCAGATCGTGGGTGGGGTCGAGTGTAAGCTGTCAAATTAATGTTTTTATGCTTGGGTGTGAACCAAGCAACACCACGGTGTTTGAAACTAGTTTGCACAGCTTCTTTTCTTTTAATCCATGAAATCTTGAACTAAACTAAATACTTCTTTAACCTAATTTGCAAAGACATTACTTTCTATATAATCCATTCTTTTATGGTGATAGGAGATACCAGTAAAGTAAAAAAAATCCAGGACTTTGGCAGGATATAAAGCCAGATGGCCTTGCAGAGTCAAAGCAGGCGAGCCAAAGTCTTGCCATGAGCCCGGGCAGTGCCACACACAGGACCACCCCTCCTACAGCCACCAGACAAAAGGAGGGCCAGTGCTGACCTGCCCCGACATCCTCCAGAGTTCCCTTTTTTCCCTGTGGACACGGCCGAATAATCCCTCACACAGATTTCACTGCCCAAAAATTCCACAGATTTCTCTCAATTTTGAGAAATAGTTGAGGTTTCTGCCAGAGCCACACAGCGTTTATTGTGTTTCTACTCGGAAACATCAACATTTGTGTCATTGTGGGTTCAAATTTAGGCTTAGAGATGATCCTGTTGACCCTACACAGAAATGCAAGGAGACACCCAGCCAGCATGTGCTCCCGTTTTCAAGGTCCAGAGTCTGATGGAAGCTGGCATCAGGGCCTGCAGAGGTCTAAATCTGGGTGGGGCAGCAGACATAAAGACCGCAGAACATACTGGAAGATGCTTCAGTTCAAAATCGAGCACCAACAGAACAAAAAAAGAGGCCATCTGCCATAAAAAACACCACTTTTTATTTTTGATTTGTGCATGTTTCTCACTTTTTATACCAAGCAGATGAACATTAGATTTCATCACGACAGGCACAAAAGAACCACCTTTTGCACATTTTCTCTCGCACGTCTCAGCTTTTCAGGACCAAGCAGAGATTGACCTTTAGCCTGTGTGCTTCCTTTCTGACTGCCTCTGGTGATTAAAGTGGATTTTTATGGCTTATTAAGCAACGTATGACTCCTCTCGACCTTTGTCTGAGATCACAAACACAAAATGACATCAGCTCACGGATGTGTTCGACTGAAAACATCACAATGCACACAACGGTAATCAAGCAACATTAAAATGATGTCTGCTTGTCTTATTTTGAACTACAAACCAGGGTTTAAAAAATAGAAAAGCGCCAGAAAATGCAGCATATTGAAATAACTGAATCATGGTTAATGATCGACAACATCCATAACCTCCCCAAGGATGTTTTACAGTCATTTTGTACAATGAGGCAGAGAAGCATCCCCCTAATTTCCGCCTTGGCAACTAATTTAATCTTGTTAAAATGGTGAGACTGACGCCGGTTTCTCCCTCTCTTTGCTCCGGCCTCGTGTCGCTCCGGCTCAGGAGTGAACACCATGCTGAGGAAGGTGGCGGGGGCAGCGGCCTCCAACCCCCACGTGGAGATCCGCCAGGACGGCGAGCAGTTCTACATCAAGACGTCCACCAGCGTGCGCACCACCGAGATCAACTTCCACATTGGCGAGGAGTTCGACGAGGAGACGGTGGACGGACGAAAGTGCAAGGTAGAATTACAAAATGAGCACAAAAATATCTGTGTAATATGGAAATCCATGAACAGATAATTTATAATGTTTATTTATGACTTTTTCTATCACAGACAACATTACATATATATTTTTAAACGTAAGTAAGTAACGAAAGGCGATTAATCAGCCCTTAGTGACTTGTAAGGTAAATGGTCTAAAGCCTGAAAAACCTCTCATGGTCCTGACATGTTTGCGATTTTTAAAAAAATTTTAAGCCTTAACTAAGTAAATAATTCACCCCAGTAAAAAGGTGCGCTTTATTTTGTCCTCCTGTGTCCACTTTTCACGTGTCACTTTACACTCCTCCTGTCTTCATTCAGATTTGAAAAGTTTGTTTCTGGAAAAAAAATTTTCACTCCTAATGGTTGATATGTCGATAAACTTTGGTGTCGAGACTTGGATTATTGTTATGTTCAGTTAAATGATTGGATTATTTGTTTCGGTGTTGGGCACGTGGTGGCTGTGGTTATGTTACAGCACCACGAGTACCAATGTCCTTCTAAGAAACAAAAACTAAAAGATCTGTTAGTGTGAGTGTACCTCCGTGGGGACATTAAAATGTGCTCAAACTTAAATAACTGGTTAAACTGTTAAATCTCGGGGCAGATGTTTTATTAAGGTCAAGATTATGGTTGCGGTTAAGACTGAGATAAGAGCGTCTTTAAGGTTAAAGTTAGAATAGGCCTCCAGGAAATCGATGTACTGTAGATAAATAAAATGTCTACACATGAAGAAAACGAGCCGCTGTGTGTGAACAGAGTCACAGAGGGCTTGAATCAGTCAACATCTCCCTGCAGCATTTTTGATATCTTACAGTGTTTGCCTGTTTCTTGGAGATCTGCTTTGGTATTAATAAACCATCAAACGGAACAGCACTTTAATCCAAACATCTGCACGAGTCTAATTCAGGGTATTCACTATGTATTTGCATCTGTATATTCAAGGCCTTCAGTGCTATTGTTGTTGAAGGCTCGAATAAAAAATGAATACCTGCTTGCAGTCTCCTCCATTGGTATCATCCTCACGTCTGCGCTGCTGGATCAAGGGCAGCTTGAGTTGGGATGGATGAGAGTTTCTCTCTGAACCTCTCCGGTCCCTGAGGGGGATTTCTCACATCCTGATGCACAGTCAGAGCTCCTGCACAGGTTTGGAAAGCAGGCGCTGACACTTTTCAGTTTTTTTTCAGCAACATCAAAGTCCTCCGAGTTCTTGTAAACCTTCTTAGAAATTCTGCTAAAATACCTTTAAAAACACAAAAGTAATGCATTAATTATATATATACAGACAGCTTTTATATCAAAGATCTGACACGCTGTGCTACGTTTAATAAGAGTGATCAGATTTCTTAGACACACTGATGTGATCTCAACTCTGAGGTGCTGACGTCACTTGTGTAATACATATGAAGGTTATATAATTAGAGAAAATGGATAAGGCGGCCTGATTCTTGGGCCTGATAATGTGTAAACACATTACGACCGCATCGACCTCCTTCTGCCACGTCTCGATGTTATGCACAACATAATGCCACATATTCATATTATCAAGGGAGGGTCAATCTGTCATATTTTTCATTTTATCAGCTGATCGCTCGTTCATCTTTTTTAAGTCCCTTTCCATATGTTTATGTATTAGTTTATTGCAAAAAGTTCAATCAGTTCACCCAGCAGCTCAGTCGCACCAACAAAACGAGAGGAGCCTGTGCTCCAAATTCGAGGAATCTGAAAAAAAACGCGCTGCCACTGAGTCACTGTAGGTCGAAGAGAATCTGGCATTAATGGTCCAGAGGCTGACATCTGTTTATCGCCCGCTGCTGAGAAACAGAGACGAGCTGGAGAGAAAAGCAGTGTTGTTGATGCGGCTGATAAACAACGTTGCCGTGTAATCCGGAGGTATCCTGTCACACAAACAGGACAGATGAGAGGACGACAAAACACGCAAGGAAACAACAGCTGCCCTCATAAAATAAGAAATGACAACCCGGCTCATCGAGAGGATATTATTTGAGTTGTGGATCAATAACTAAAAGGTCTATTTGTCAAATGTGAAGTGGTGCTAGACTTTATTACAGAGTTATTAAGCTATTATTGCGGCTCTATGAATACAGCTCGCAGCTTTAGGATGCTTTGTGAAATAGTATCAACTAAGAAAATGTAGTTTTTGTTATTCGCATTCTTTAAAGGTCAGACTCAGGGACAGAAGTGGGCGTCGGTGATGACGATAACATGGTACAGAGAAATTTGAAGAATTTATCTTCGATATCATTGATTCTCCACAGTAGAAAAGCTCCTTAAGGTCAAGTCAGTTATTTATGTCGCTATAAGATTAACTCTAAAGGGGTTTTTAAATATGATACCCTCCATATTTACACCCGGGTCTTTTTTAACAACAGTAGACAATTTATTAGCAATCAGAAATTTTGAGAGAAGTATGTTGTTGGTTATGAAACTAGTCTCACGTGACCGACCTAACGTGACATTTCTGTAATCATCTTAAAATTATGTCTTATGGGGTCTTTGTGGAAATCCTGGAGCAAGTAGCGATTCAGCGTCCTTTTAAAAGGACACTTCAGCAGGGCGGTTCAAATGAGGACGGTGTCTCAAATTAGCACGTCACCCTGCAGTCAGCACAGTCGGTGCATGTGATACCTTCGAGGGGAAAAAAAAGTTTGAAATAAGTGAGTGCAAAGCTGCAATATGCATCATCCGTCTGTACGTACGAATGTGGTAACGATGCAGATGATAGTCGAAACAGACACAAGATGGGGAATTGTTGGCACTCACAGTTTCTCCAACCACTGGATGAATCTGAGGTTTATGGATGAGCTTAGTTGTGTTTTCGAAAACAAGACTTCTTAAAGAAAAAAACTACTCTCGAACAAAAGAATATGGAAAATGGATTTTGATATTGGTATGTGATCCTGATACGTGGCCTGTTAAAATGACTTAGAGCATGACATCACTGCTCCTGACACCTGAGGTAGTTTCGTGACAAAGCCGAGTGGCTGATCCAACCACACAAATGCTCTTTGAGGAAAAGGTGTGGCGGGTTCTGGTTTTCCCCAAATGTTAAGCAGAACATTCTCCATCCTGAAAAATTCTTGGGCAACAGAAAGCAGTGATATTCATGCTTGCGGAGAGGAAATGTTGATGGAAAGGGAAAAACGTGTAATTGTATGCACAGAGCTGAGAAATTGGAGATATGCATTTTCTGGAAACCACAATGGCTTCCTGGGTATGTGCAGAGTCTGATCAGAATATTTCTTTACTTACATGTATTAATATTAAATTACATCCAACAGCTAAAATGTTATTGTACTGTATGAACTACATGTTGCAGTCAGGGAGAGCAGACATGACCTATTTCGGATCCTGGGAGACAGCGGCTCCTTCTGTCTGTGCCCTGGGGCATGCTGGGTACTGGGCAGGGCGAGACGGCTCTCTGTGTGGCTTCTGGCCACACGACGCCTCTCCGCTACGAGGTCGACAAGTCGGGTTGTCATCACGCATTTGCCAGATCCGCTTGTTTGGGTTTGAGCATCAGCGTTGCAGCGTTTGCCCAAAAAAAAATTTGGTCCCAGATTCAGCGCAGCAAGAAGATTATTGTTTTGTGTGTGAACTTCAAACACTGGATTTCCATTTTTAAAATAAGTGTGACAGTGGCTCTGTGCTGTCGCCCAAACTTTCTTTATTCTCTTTGTTCTCCTCCACTTTGGATTTTACTGCATGGTTGCATCATCTGTGTGCCTCCAAATAAAAACACAGAGGTGAAATAGACTGTTCATCCTTTCTGTGCTTCCAAAAACAGCTGAAATACTTTACTTTACTTCTCTTATCTATGTCTAACTGTGTCTTTTATAGACTAGGTGATGTAATATAGTGATGCATTTAGCTGCTAAATATACTAATATTTATGTCAGGCAATGGGTGAGACCAAAAACTGAACTTAAACAGTGAATATTGACTTACACTCCCCGAGTGATTAGAACAGGGGTCTCAAACTGATCCATGAAAGGGCCGTGTGGCTGCAAGTTTTTGTTCCAACCAAGCAGGACCACACCTGATGTGACTTCAATCAACTGAACTTTGAAGTACTGTGTTGTGATTGAAGTCAAATCAGGTGTGATCCTGCTTGGATCAGTTTGACACATATGGTTTAGAATGTAAATTATGTTGCTCCAAAATTCACAGGATGAGTATGTTTGGGTGGTGAAGTGATCAGGTTTAAGTTAAGAAAATGATGTTGCGGGAGGGAAAACCAAAAGGAAAAGCTGAAAGAAGCTAAAACTTCCCACAGAGTCTCAGATGATGTTTGGTGGCTTTTGTCTCAAAGGGCAACCTTTTCTTTCAGATGGCACATAATCAAACGTTGGCGCAGCTTTAACTTTACTTGTCCCGTTGACCTTTAAATCTGAGACACCCTCATATTAAATCTGAACTTTCCCTTCACAGTCAGAAACATCTCTGTCCTTTTTTGACCGTACTATACATCTAGTCCATTTTTTATTAAGAAGAAATGAAGGCGGTGGCTTTCATGCAATCGCACGCCTCAGTGAAGTTAAACCTGCAGGAGGCAGCGCCCACTGACTCTGGCACATGTGCGGTCAGGGTCGGGGGTGGAGGGCAGCGCGGGGTGTTGGCAGGAGAGCCCGGCTGCCCTTGTGGTTAAAGGGATTACACGCTGGTCTGTGCCTGGCGAGGAGCAGAGGGCTGATTAACACGACGCCACGAGGTTAAAACTCTCCGGTTAATCTGCGTGGGTGCAGCGGGATCAGACGGCCTCTTCTCACTTCCAGGAGGAGGGGAAAGTGATAAGGCGCTTTCTGTCAGAGGAACAAACACCAGACAGACAGACGGACGTGCCTCACTGCAGAGTGGGAGTCATAATGAGGCGATTAGGCACCTGCTCTGATGGACGGAGGTGTTTAGGTGGGAAAAAAGAGACAAACATGAGCACTGGAGTTTTTTTTTTGTTGTTGTTGTCTTGTGAAAAATAAGTTTAGAGACATGAAACACCATCAGCGAACATCACTTGAGCAACTAACCTTCGTTTCCTTCACTGCCGTCACTTCTCAGAGACTCAGAGAAATGTCTTTTAACCCAGCTGGTTGCCATAGAGACAGACGTAATATCACTCACCTGTGTCTGCACCACATCACAGAGAGGCGATGGGAGCGCAGATGTGGAGAAATATCTGACGCAAAGACCCGC
>JAOXYL010000090.1:4975167-5010251 GCA_028564955.1 Terapon puta | reverse complement strand
TCACCTGAGACGGACCTAGTTTTGGTGCCATGATCGATGTTGGAGAGACGAGTGCAGCGATGACCGTTTGGTTGGTGAAGATTCCTCTGTTCAGTCAAATCTCTCAAACGCCACAAGTGAACATTACAACCCTGCTTCATTGCTACGATTACATTGGTTATTTTGGCAGAAAAATATCTGAAATACATTGCCAGTGGACACCTTATCGACATGTTCACTATCAATATTTACATTACATTACTTTACATATACATTAACAGCATTTCTTTATTATGTTAGTTGACAATATAAAGTGACAAAACACCTCATCTGACACATAGATGCCAGTGGGAGGACAAAATGTAAACAAACACAGAGAGACAACCCCACAAATGCAGAGCTTCAGCTGCAGACTCAAAGGGGGACTAGCGATTGTAAAGCAATGCTCTGATTGTCTGTGGCAGTTCACACTGTAAGTGGGGCACATTTCCATACGATTTGCATGATCCGTTTAATTGGTTTAGTCTGAAAACACTTTAACGGCAAAGTCGTGCGGATTTTCTCCAGCGACATCTGCCCGAAATAATAATGATGATAAAAGAAAAGATGGCGCATCAGAGGATTGGACTCAAATGATTCAAGTTTGCACATTCACGAATCACACTCATAAATCAGTTATTAAGCAGTTTCACTTGGTTTCATCAGCAGCAGTCTGCAGTACGACCAAGACTGATGGGCATCATTTTGACTGTGACGGTGCGACGCATACATCACTGCTTAATAGGATTTCCTTGACGTTCAGAGACTCCGCTTTGGGCCTGCCAATCTAATGTCCCACACACTGCCGACAATATGTGACGCTGTGATAACAATCTCCAATCTTCAAGTTGCGTTCTTCCATGTCGAATTTGAATCCAGAGACTTCTTTGAAGAAAGTTTTCAAGTGAGAGTTATCTGTGCCACGTCAAAAGGCAAAAGTGTTTATAGCCAATGATTGTTGACTGGCCTTATACGCTGCCTTTCCAAAAACTGTCTTTTTTGTCAGTCTTTTCTTTGTGAGTACAAAATATGTGTGCCCACTTGGAGAGTCTGAGTCAAAGGTATCCATTGTGCACGTTGTTTGCACAAAAAAAGTGAAAAAAGTAGTTGTGTGAGATAGAAAAAAAGAGAGAGGTTGAGAGAAAGTTCACACCCAGCCGGCGACTGCGTGAGGTGGCTGTTGTTTTCGGATGATTGGTTTTTGAAGGTTGCAGACATCGGAAAGATGGTGCGAACACTTAAATCAACTGTTAACGAAGCCTCTTACGTGTAAACTTGGTCAGAGCGGTGAAAAAGATGCGTGTTGTTTCAGGCGAGACAAAGTCACAAAGTCTGAATGCGAGGTAAAGAGCTCAAATGCAGCAACCAAGCACGCTTGCATTTATTTAGCAGGCTTACAACGCAATGTTTTGCTGGATTACTTCACAAATGTTGAGCCAGAGTCTCGCTGGACAGCCCTGGGGTTTTGCAGGCTTTGCATCATCACCAGTGTTAATTCATGGGTTGCTGCCGGTCTGTCAGTAACTTTAAAATGTGAAAACACTGCTATAAGGACTAACTACAACATGCTGTCTAAAATACAGAATTATCTTTGTGTTTCCTCCAGATTTTCGGGGCAGATGACGTTGTGTGCACACGGATTTACGTCCGGGAATGAAACCATCTTCACCCGGACGAGAGAGAAACCCAGGTGGACCCAACCACACTTTCTCATGCTAACGCGCTAACGCATTTGCAAAGTATCCTGTGTAATCTCCCAGCATCAGTCTGCATAGTTTCCGCATTCAATAGCAACGTCTCTGTAATCTGGTTATTTGTAGTGAGTGTTGTGTCTGCAGTACAGTAGCTGGATATCCATATCTGCAACCCTGGTGTCTGCTATTTAGGTAGGATTTAGTCTTCAATTGCATTGATTGAGTATTCATGTTCACTGCCAGGAAACAATAAAAACATGGAACAAAGTGCATCAGAGACTTTTTTTCTTGATAATGTGCATTTCTAATAAAGGCACCTTTGCGGAGTTGACACCCAAGGTTTCCCACCAATTCTTCGGGCAAAACAAACATGATTTCCTTTGTCGTAAAGCATTTACGAAGACAATTTTTTAATTACGTGATTGACATCATCTTGCAGTTGCGATACAAGTCATGCTCAGAGGTTCAACAGGCATGGTGCAATTATACTTTTCCTCCTTTCTGAATGGATTTACTCTTTTAAGTCCTTAAAAGGCTTAGAAAAAATGGGGCAAAATTAATCTGATATGTGATATGATTGAATGCCCCAGAGCAGCCACTAAATGGACATTAAGGTGGCATTATTTTCATCAATAGGCATTTATGCTATATAATACATATTTACATTTATGCTTTATAATTAATGGAGAAATGGAGAAACATAGTGTTGATCTACAAGTTTAGTTTTAGAGACAAAATCATATAAATATGGCCGATGTCTTCTTAAGGGGAGGATAGCTGTGTGGTTGGCTATACATCAACCTTAAAAACAACCAAACCTAAGTGCTGTGTACACTCTTACATGCTGTTCTATTTTTTTAGCAGCTTTGCCACCAGCTCGGAGCTTCTGATGGACTCAAACACACTTTTTAAAACCCCTTACCTTCCCCTTTAAAAGAGTCTTGTGTTGAAAACCTCACTCCCCGCTGCCATTCGTCACTCCGCTCCGCTTCTTCCCAGACACTCCCGAGAGACGCGTCTTTGTGTCTGATGCAGCTCCGAGGCGACAAGATTAAAGACGGAGTGGGGCGGCGAGATAAGACCAGACGGGCTGGAGCAAACACGGTCAAAAGCTGCCAAAGCAGACTAATGCCACAGTGTCACATTTACACGAGTCGTCTATTTGCGGAGACAGATAGACGAGAGGGCTTTTATTCTCCGCGGTGGGTTTTTGAGTTCAGAGGAGCAGGTGGAATTTGTTGTTTTTCTTTGCACGATGTATTTTGGAATTCAAAGACGCGAGGTAGAAGCGAGGGAAGTTGTCCTCGTGTGACTTGTCCTCAGGGGGCCGTCACGCGGAGGCAACGTTATTGGAACGAACAGACACAGTAGCGTTGTGGTCACTTCGTCTATCTGACCTCTTTTGCTTCACTAGGTCTTCTAACCTGATCGCCCGGAGGTCTCTGCTACCCCTTGTTTTACCGAAAAAGGTGGTCGGATACAGATGAGAACATTAAATAAATATCAAAGTGAAACCGGTAGACGATGAAGAAAAATAACAGCTGAGACTGTGTTCGAATATTTTATGTGTGACGTGGTGTTATCATACCTGGATGACTGTTATCTGAGATCTGGGATGATTTACTGAGGAGCTCAGAGATCGGTATTACATGGTAGATGGAAACACACATTTGAAAAGACATTTGAAAGCCAGTTTCTCCATCTGCAATGTGTTTGCATAAGTTCATAACAGTTCGTCACATCACTTTAATAAAGTTTTACACACCACAATGGAAAGCTCAGATCATACATCTCATATTTAACACATTTTATCTCACAGCTGATGATTTGAAATATGTGAGTGAGTCCATATGAGTTGTTCATAAAATTGAAGTAGATTTATTAAAGCATCCAGCTGCTCTGGTTCTTCATCACAATGAGCGACTTCACCCCGTGTAATTTCAGCCATCTGCGAGGACCTCGGTGTCAAGCCGCTGTTCGTGACGTCGGCTGGTAAAGACGCACTGCCTGGGCCCCCGATCTGAAGTGGGAGGGATCCATGAGGAAGAGCTGATGGAAATGGTTGCGGACTTGCGGTGCCCACAGCGCTCTGGATGGCTGAGTGGATCATGGAAACTTTCACTCAAAGCCACAGTGTAAATCAAAAAATGTGATTTTCATGAAAGAAACGTCTCTTATTTACATTTTTGGATGTTTTACTGGGTGTCTGATCCAAACCAGCAATTATAGGAATGCTGATTTACAGTACAAGTGGCTGAATTTCCTTTTTATTTGCTTGTTGAGTACTCTCTCTCTCTCTCTCTCTCTTTCTTCTTGCCACAAGGTTTTCTGAGGCAAAAAGAATTGGCTGACTAAAATAAATGAACCCATTCACACAGATTAGAAGGTAAAGTGAATGTATTCCATTTTCTTCGTCTGTCTTGACGAATAAATTATCCACCGTTTTGTTTAAACTGTGTTTCGGTGCTGCTCAGGAGCTAATTTACTGTTTTAGTGCGTGAGCCAGGCGGCGCACTACAAACATACAAATCTTTCTATTGGAAAAGCATTGGGGTGGACTCATTCAAGACACTTCCCCGGAGCAGGTGCACGACACATGAGCCTGTGGTTCGGGCCAGCGGAGCCCCACTGCAGTGAAAAGCGTTGCAGCCTCACCGGCGGTCAGAGGCCTTGGCGTGGACTTCGGCCTCGTCCCCGGTGGTGGATGTGGCGAGAAAGTGGCACGACATCAAAAACAAAAAGCAAATCTGTCTCTGTCCTCCACGGCTGCCAGGGATTAAAAGCTTGTCCTTTCAACACTCTGGCCTCGCGAGGACCAACACAGCGGCACGGCGACCATTCCTATTCCTCAACGCCAAGGCTGCTGGGACGGGTCTGTGCCACCCCTGCTTTTTGACCTGGTATCCCCTGAAAGAATGAGTTTCCTCCTCAGTGCACCACAATGCTCCGGGAAGCAAGGGCCAGGGCGCGCGCCTGCTGTGATGTTAATTTAATGACAAGCTGCTGTTCAGATGGCAGGTCCAAACAGCTGAATAAAGGGATTGTTGTGTTTACGCCCCATTTTGTAGAGACGGGGCCCCTCCGTTTGTCTTATCGCTCTCTTCTGGGCACCAAACAGTGGAGCCTCTGTAAGTACAGTGGAGTGCAACCCCGCTTCCGAAAGAGAAAAGACAAAGGTTTCCCTCCTCTTCTCCACTTGGTGTCCCGCTTTAGCTCCTCCAGGGGCCCAAGAGGCTTTTGGAGATTGGGACACGGCTGAAAAAGGCCCATTGGAGTTTCCTGCACAATAAGACGCAAGACTAATTAGCGCATGCTTCAAGGGTAATTCCTGTTTCAAGTAACCTTAATGTTCTTTGTTTTGGCTGCCATTTCCATCGGTAATGATAAGACTGCACCGAGCAATCAGACAGCGTGAAAAAGAGGGCAGTCAGATGATCACGATATGATTTAAACAGCCACCCAGGGTAGCAGAAGTGATTTAAACGGGGAAAATTAAGACAAAAATAAATGGAATTACAGCCTCGACATTTGTGGTAAACCATCACAGCATCGTCACAGTTTACGGAAAGACTCCCTGATTAAACTTTAACTTCTTACTGTAGTAGTGAGCCAACAGTCCCTCAATGTAATAAAGGATTATTACATTACCGCTGCACTCACTTTGAGGAGTGTCTCCAAATTAAGTAGTGCAGATAAACAGATTTATACTGGTTTGTTTGGCGAACCACCATTTCCTGATCTCAGCAGTCACAATTATCAAAACTGACAGAAATCAGGGCCAAACATACAAACATCACCAAACTGCTTTAACTACTAATTACTTTGCAGAGACACACATATATATATATATATATATATATACCAATATATAATAAATTATTATGTATTTTGACAGATTAACCTCTTGCCAATGTATAAAGTGGTCAAATTAGCTTAGAATTTACTGACTGCAACATTAGTAATGCTCAGTTTTTTTCAGATTTATTAAGGGACTACCAACATTTATAACTTCATTATTATGAAACTGAACCATAACTGATCCACAAACCATTTGTAAATGGTTTAATAAAGTCAAAGGGAGCATTATGAGATTGTGGTACCCAAACATCAATGCCGACTTTGGTCTGTAATGGCGCAGCTAAAGTTAGAGCACAGGCCTGAAAAACAGCACACTTGCGTTTAACCCTGGCAGATGGCGTCGAATAACCCCAGAGAAGGTGTAACATGCAGCACATTAATGCACATGTATTCGATATGAACACCGAGGGAGGGTGGAAAAGGTCAAGTTCAGCCAAGTGTGTGTGTGCGTGTGTGTGTGTGTGTGTGTGTGGAGGGGGGCGTTGCTGTCACATTAAATTACCCAGTGTCCTTTGTGCCTCTGACGTCCCCAATGACTTTCATCTTGTGATATATTTAGTCACGCTTAAGTCTCAATAAATGTCTTTCTCAGGAGGGAAAGCGCACATATTCAGAGCACTCAGGCAGTCGCAGCTCTGCACGAGGAAGAACAAGAAAGATGATGATGCCAAGAAAAAAAAGGGACAGTTATATTTCAGGAACACAACTAATATTCTCAGCTGGAGCAACTTTTGAGCGTTTAACCTGGTAAACACAAGATCATCATCTTTGCATGTTTTTGTGCATTAACCGCCATTTTCTCGACCAGAAGTGACGAAAAACCTGCAGAAACTTGCATCAATTTAGTCTATTCTTTAAAAATTTATTTGGTAGTTATTTTGCTTCCAGATGAGTTTTGGCAGTTCGTCCATGAGGGGTATTTAAGGATGTTGTAATATGATAAGTTTCAGAGTTACAATCCAGACCAGTCCAATCATGTAATCCTGCAGATACTGGGCATTTAAATAGCGGATATCGGGGATTTTAACCAGACCAGAAAAATCCCTTTAAGTTACAAGCCTGTGGGATGAAAATGTATTGTTAAAGACATCATGTTAAACAGTGTAAAGTTGAATAATAAATGTCAAAACACTTGATTTCCATTAAACCTGGTACAGCAGCAGTGGTGTAACAAGCGTGAAGAGAAACTTTTTGCTCTTATTTGTTAAACAGGGCTGATTTTTATAAGTCAGAGATCAGCTGTCTGTTTGCTCCCGATCGCCGTCTGACTGACTTAAATCATTTTTGGGCAGAGCCGCAGTGGAACACCCACGTCAGTAAATCTAAACGTGAGTCACCAGCTCGTGTTTCAATACGATTCAAAACACATGTCCCATTAGTGACGTTTATGAGATAATAATTTCACTGTGTGAGAAGAAAAAAAAACCCAGCAATTATACACCTCACCATTATATCTGAGTCACACATCACCGTCAATAAAGTTAAAATTCTCAGACTTTGCGTGCAACTGCAGACGTCCAGACTGCTGCTGGTGTCCATTGGTCCACTGTGATGGATGTAAACGGCAGCAGACTGTGAGGTGCTTAATGGAGCATTTCAGATGTACTCAAATAACAAGCTGACCTTGCTGTTGTGTAATTAATTCACGGACAAAACTAAGAGGTTAAAGGTCTACAGCCATGATCGCAGCTCCGTGACAGCGCTTAGGTATGCAGCCATATTTCGAAGTATTAGAAAAACCAATCATTTGATGGCATTAAAGGATGGGTCACCAAAGGGGTTCAAAATTTTCCATGAATCTGTGTTCCAACTTTCGCAGCATTTAGTTGTCTCGGACAGCATTTCACTCAAAACCATGAATGCAAACATGGAGGTGCAAGAAGAAAAGTCAACAGATCCCTAAAGTTGGTGTGGTAAACATTGATGTGGTGGAGGTGCTGCCGGAACATGCGGAGGATCGTCAACGTCGGAGGGATTCATCCTCTAAATATCAAGACAGTCTCATCAGCACCGCCATCTCTAAAGCCAAAGCTTCATAATGTGTGAGCTGCTGCAAAGTGTTCCCCTCAGCACCGCAGCATGTGGTGTGGCTCAGTAAAGACACGATAATCGACACAAGGTGAAGAGCAGCCCCCTGACGTGACAGCGTGCGAGACCTTCTCGCGGTCGACACCTCCACTGCCCTGCGGCCATTCGAAGGTTAAAGCGTTTGGTGGAGAGGGCCTCTTTCTCGTCTCTCGCTGGAAGTGAGCGTGTAAACTCGACTGCTCGGCGCAGGAGCTTGCAGCCGTTACGTAAGAGTGCCAGACTTCGCTAATCCTTTTATGGAGGAGAGGAGCCTGCAGGGTAGCAGCTTTCTCATCATCAAGACGAATCAGCCTGCAAAGCGGACGTCTCAGCCGGTATTGTGCATCCACCGGCATTCAGACACATCCTCTTATACGGACAAAAAAGTGGATGCTCGTATAGTTGTGAAGCGGTTGAGTTGTGAAATAAAAAAAAAACAAAAAAGAAAGATGAGTGCTTTATGTTATTAATAGCTGCTCCAATTCATGTTTCTCCTTCTTTTAATCCGCTGGTCTTCAAACCTTATGACCTATTCCAAAAATACATCACAGTTTTGGATAATCTGCCCTTATTCAGCGATTCAGCTCCACTTGTGTCTTGTGCACACAGAGAGAGAAAACCTGCCGTCATCCAAAACGCTGTAAACGTCTTTGTCCATAAAGACATTCAGCACAAGTATCAAGGGGGTTTTGTTCCTCCTTGAGGCTCCGGTACAAGAGGGAAAGTGCCGCTTGAATTTTGAAATACAGCAAACACCGTACAACCCCCGCCTCCCCACATGCAAGAATAAAGAACAGAAAATGTACGTGGTCACTCTCTGTGAGTTAATTGCTCTGCATTGTGAGTGCCAAGGCCTCCAAGCTTGAGCGACAATACCGGCTCTGTAGCTGCGACAATGGCTCTGCTCTCTGAGTCAGAAGTTGCGGAAGCGCCGACATTAGGGAGCTGAAAGCTGTCGAAAGTTCAGGAGTGTGCACTCCAAGGAAGAAATCACGCAGAAGAGATTTGGGAGGGTAGAATGAAAGAGCCCCCCCCGCCTCTCTCCCTTCGGCCGGTGCTCCCTTTGAGGAAATCATTGTTAGTGCTGCCAGCGGGAGGCATGGAGGGGTCCGCTGGCATGTGTCGGCCTCACTCCCCGTCAGGGCCTCGGCACCGCCACGGTCAATGTTGCATTTGGTTATGCAAGTACTGGGACATGATGTTGAGTCTCACCGTACAGTACGCGGGACCACCCACAGAGGCCCGATGGAGTCTGGACAGTTTCCAGGTGGGGTTCACTATCAGATCTGAATCTCACACAAATCTACCTGCATCCGCCATCTCTCTCACTCTCTTGTCACCGATTAAAGTCTGTCAGGTCACCAAAAACTGGGAGAGACCACATTTGAAGACACGTCTCACTGTTTAAGAATGAGGAGGAAGAGGAGAGGGAGTTCATCTTAAACATACAGCCTGTTTTGGTCACATGAAAGTAAAATATTAACAGTTTGGATTTTTACTCTTCGTACGTGTTTAAGCTTGGTGCCTCACGTGAGCTGAAGGAGCTGCCTTAAAACTGGTGGACTGGTTATGATAAACTGCGCATACTGTGCGTTAAAATGACAACCAGTGTGTTTTTGCCACTTTCTGAACTAGTGGAAATAAATGGTTAGTGTGCATGATCTCATACTTGTGTAGCTGTTGTTCGATCAGTCATCACATTTGAAGACCTTTGAAAACGTGTGATTTGATGCGTCTCTCAATTCAATTCAGCTGCATATTTCTGTTTTTCATTTAACTTGAGATATTGGGAATCAGCCGTGACTTTTAAAGGACATTTTTCTGGCATTTTTTCAGACAGAAGAGTAAAGAAAGCCATATACTGCAGTAATTATCTTTTGGCTTTCTACTGCAGCTGCCTGGAATTGTCTGCTTTTCTTGAGTTAAAAACTGAACCTGGTCCAACAACTGTGGAGGGAAGAAATCTTCAGTCATGACGATGTCTGAAAAGTTATAAACAAACTTAATAATCCGATCAGTTACCTGGAAGACCATAAAGCTGTGATGAAAGCTTAATATTTACCAAGATGTAAGAGGCTCATCGTGTTGGTGGACGGACTGAGGGCTCCCTCTGCAGGACTCGAGGAGAATAAATCTTTTTGAGCATTGGGTGGATACGTTCACAAAACACCACCTCTATACTGACACCAGCTGCTGATAAAAGTTTATATAAATGTTCTCTGTCAAGTAATTTAACTTTGGAAATGAATTTTTGTTCCTGCAGTTCAACCAGTCAAATTCTCCCACAGAGAAGGCAATTTAATACCTAGTTCAAGGTCATTCAGGCAAAAATATGACAATACAAGGAAATATGGCCATGTGTGATTTTTTTTTCTGTATTTCCCAGCAGGATTCAAAAATAATTCCTAATGACAAAACAAATTTGATTAAAATGACTTGCAAGAGGCAGACAGCTGAATTAACGGATTCAAAAATGATTAATTGAAATATTAGTTAAAATTGATACTCACCCATTGTGAAGTGATGCGCTTTCTAACTACTACAGCTGACTGTAGTGAGCATCAGCTACATGCGTGATGGTGCTGACAGAAACGCCACAGTCCAAACCGTTAAACAGCCTCTTGTACATAAAATCCACCTTTAGATTATAAATTAAGTCTATAACTGGAAACAAAAACATTTTGAACTGATCTATATGAAACATTAATAAATAGATAAGAATTTAATAAGTGAACATTTCTGCAGAAGAGAAGGAGAAAACTCAAAACCTTTGGTAAATTAACTTTTTTTGAAGTAACAATCAAAGATGAAAGTCTTTAGAATTTCTTAAAAAGGGAAAATATGCAAGCGATTTTGCACGATCAGTAAGACGATGAATAAGATGTGTGCACGCAGAGCCTTTGGAGCTGGTGCTGGTGTGTTTCCAACTTTTTACTGTGGCAATCGTTCTGCCGTGCTTGAACTTCTCGCGCTGCAAGGATTAAAATTAATATCTAATCGGATGCAAAACAGGTCGTCTCAAGTACCAAAAAGTTTTAAAAACCATCTGACAATCAAGTGTAAAGATGTTAAAAGAAAGTTAGGACGTGAATGGAGAAGCGTCTTCTTTTGCTTTCTGTCACTTTAACGGGACGTAAATGACTGCAGGAACTCCGCATGGAATAATAAATCACTCAACAACTTCACAAAAGGCTCCATAGGCTACAAATGTCGTTTTTATTATTACTTTAAATAATGTCTAAATAAAGGGACTAAAGACATGCTCGTGTGACTTCTTCCATTATCAAAAATATGGTGTGGGGGTTGGGGGAGGGGTGACGTTTGCAGCAGAAATCTATCCAGGGAGGGAAACGTGCATCACGGGGTGAGACTGTTCATCTGAAGGCTGAACTTTGAAATGAGTCCCACCATCACCACGGACAGTGTCAGTCGTCAAAAAGGAGGAGAGGGGAGGGGGGGGGCAGTGATTTTATACCAACCAAATGTCACATTCAGAAGAAAAAAATGTTATTTTTCATATATAAAAACCAAAAGACCTGGATACATTTCTACTTTTCCACATGTTTTTACTACAGAAATTAAAAAGAAAAGACATAAAGGAAGACACAAAGGGGGGAAAAACAGCTATTTTTATAATCAACTCCCTTTGGTAAAAACTGTAATAAATGGTCTTGCATTTGTCTTTTTCATATACATACTAACTTTAGCCATTTATCACTAAAGTCCACAGTAAGCTTGGAAAGTATGACTAGCACAACAACACAGATCTGTCATAAAAAGTCTGAGACTATGTACAGTGTATTTACAAGGTGAGCGGCTTGTGGACAGTCCTCCCAGAATGAGACACGAGTGTGTTTGTGTGTGTGTGTGTGTGTGTGTGTGTGTTTTTTTGTGTGTGTGTACAAGCTGGTGTATTGGCGGAGGGCAGTTTAAAAAGGTTGACTTCCAGGGCGGCGAGGATCATTTGTGTTAATAGAACTATATATAATATATATACACAACACATACACTGGAATACATGTCAGTATCTGACATTCACAAGCTATACAATTTTACAGTCTGAGTCCAAACAGTGTTGTGAGGCTAATTTTTTTTTCTTTTTCTTGAATTTTCTGGGTTTTTTTACATAAACGCAACAGTGCTTTTGGAAGTTAACCCAACAATACTGTTTGGGGCTCAGGCACAGTTTCTAATAATGCTGCCATGTGTTTTAGAAAAAGGAAACGTAACCCTCTTTCCGTCTAGTGATAGGTACTTAATTGTGATTTGGCCTTAACGCAGGAATGCCTGAACCAGATCTTTTACTTTGTTGTGCTCCCTCCAAATCCTTCAATCTGGGGAAATAAAACTTTTGAGACAATGTTTTTCTCTTCCTAAATAAGTGCACTTGTCCGCCATATTGTTCTCTATCGATACTGCTGAGCAATACTATCAGAAATCCCTGTTTGACTGATTGTGATGGAGCTCTTTAACTTCACAATGGCTTCAGACGAAATGGTCAGTCGGAAGCTAAACCGAAGCTCCGTTGTGATAAAGTACAAAAAGCACCACTCTATCTCTCACAGGCTCACCGTTTGTGTCGCTAAGCCCCGTCGGAAAAAAAGGCTCAGCGAAGTTTGAGAAGTGGCTCCGAGTGCTGGTAAGAGCTCAGGTCTGCGACTGGATCGTGACGATTCCTAAGTTTTGGCACCGAAGGCCCTGCGAAAAAATGGGCCCAGCTAAAAACGCTGGTAAAATCAGTAATCCTGCCGCCCCGGGTGCAACATACACGGTCGCTAGCTTAATTGTGCTCCCATGTCGATCTTAAAAACAAGTTAATAAGCCCTCGTTCCTACCTCTGCTCCTGACCTGCCTGACGTCAGACCAAAAACTCCCCCAAAAAAATCAGTCTCTCTCTTTCTCTCTCTCTCCCTCCCGTGTCTCCTCGGCTACGGCGCCTTGCTCGGCGTGCCGTATTTGACGCGGTACTTGTTGATGTTCATGAAGTGGAGGATCTCTGGCTGGCGGCTGGTGGTGCAGGGCAGCAGGCCGTCGCGCCCCTCGCCCATCAGCCATTTGTTGGTCTCGCCGTTCATGTCGCGGGTGACGTGCTCCTTGACCCACGCGTCCACCCAGGCCTGGAAGCGCTTGTGCAGCCGCGTGCTCACTCTCTCGTGCGACTGAGGGGAAAACGACACGGACACTCGTCATTAAGTCGATGAAACAGCGACAGAGGTGAGAGATAAGATTAAGAGACTGGAGGTGTCTTTAACTACGAGCCCTCAAGTTAATCTGGATCTCTTAAAGTACTGAAAGTATAAAGCATATTATATCTTTCTAGGCGGCCTATAAACAGAACTTTTACTGACCCGGTCTGAGTTTGAACTTAAAAGGAATAACATTTTGGGAAACGCTTAAATCACCTTCTTGCTGAAAATCAGCAGATTAATTTCACCTCAAAAAGTCAGAGGTATTACACCCTCGCTGCCCCACTTACACCTTCACCACAGTAAAAAAGCAGAGGAGTGACTTGAGGTCATTTGGAGGGAGGAGCAGTGAGTACCTGGTGAGCTCGCAGCAGGGCAGTGCGTCGGTACATGTAGTCCTCCGACTTGAAGACGTACACCATCTTGTAAGAGTTGAGTTTGAACATGCACTCCATTTTCTCCTTTTCCAGGGACTTCTTGCCACCCTCACAGGCCTCCTTGTCCAGCTGCTCTCGGCCCTTCTGGTACTTCCTGATCCGTCTCAGATTCCTAGTTCGGGAGCACAAAGACAAACGTTTGACTTTTGTGCCTGACTTTCATAGGAGACACATGACACTCAGTTCATATATAGGAAAAAAACAGCACAAGAAAAACAAAACTACATTACATTAACTATGAAAAAAAAAGGATTTGCAAACCCACCTGGGAAGAAAGACCGGCTTCTGAGCGAGGTGCTCCCTCAGCTCAGGTGTGGTGGAATCCGGGTTTAAGTAGCGTCCAACATAATCGGACCAACGCTGCAAACAAAACAAAAACATTCACATAAGCTGTATTAACACGACTTATAACACAAGGTTTACCAAAAGGTTAGCAATGGATCCGTAATAGTATTTACGCTCTAGCTGAATAAATCAACTTTGGCAGTTTTCAGAAATTACAGACCCTTCATTTGATTTAAACCATAGTAGATTTTTTTTTAAATCCCTGCGTTCCTCCACAGTCTCGGAGCGGGTTTAACAGTTTCTTACCTCAGCCTCTATGGGCTCGTCTGAGTTCTCCTCCTCCGTGTCGAGCAGCTCCACCGTGAGCTGAACCTGCCCTCTGTTCCTCAGAAACATCACCTGGGAAAGTGCAAGAGGCAAAATGAATTCAGTGTGAAAAAAAGCCTAAAGGATCACAGGGAGCAAAACAGGTAGCTTGGTAGGAATAATCCATGTTGTCTTTCTTTGTGTCATCTCTTTTGACTCATTTTTTCTTTTGAATGTTTAATAAAGATAAACGTGCAAACAACAACAACAAAAGAAACTGAACTTCTCTTACTTCACTTTTCCATCGAACATAATTTAAAAGTATATCACTGTGGAATGACACTTTTGAGTGTTTCAAAATTAGATACATAATTTATCTTTTTACCTTTTTGATCTTTTTGACCAAACTGTAAAAAATAAACTTTCAGAGTTGGTAGTTGGAAGGACAACTTAATAATTAATAATAATTATATATTATTATAACTGGTGGGTTGCAGGCAACACAATTATGTTTTCCAGGCTGTTAACGACCTCACTTTAGGGGTGTGGAAAAAGATCTAACATTGGTGAGTCCAGCTCCAGTACTGCACACAACACTGCTTAAACTTCACTCATAACTTGCATGGAGTGGAGGTTTATTGATTGTGAACACATCTGAGAGAAGAATTAAAATAGAAAATATGAGAAATGCTCATAATCTGAGCAGTTGAGGATGGAAACACACTTCCATGTCCGGGTGAATTACAGAGATCACAAAGTACTTCTTCGCCTTTAACTGCACCAACTTCTATATTTTCACGTTTCATAATTCATTATCTTATTGCCGTGGTGGTTTCTAAAGCGGGTGTGCTGTGACAGCAGGAACTTCATGCCTTTACCTTGAAGCAGTTCTCATCGGACATGAGCTGCTCGGCTTTCCGCTGGTAGATGGCCTCAGCAGAGCTCCGTGAAGACTGCGTGGACACGGTGCCTCCGCTGGCACCATTAGCGCTCTCCGAGAGGTAGAGGTCTGTTACTTGGACACAGATCTCATCACTCACGATGTGCTGGAGCTGGATGGAGAAAATAGTTTTAAAGTGAAAAAAAAAACCAAACAAACCTAACTGTGCTGCTGGAGGCTTAGTGTGAATATCGGAAAAAACAGAGATGAGAAAGGTACGCTCACCTGCCGGACGATGCTTTGGATGAGCTTGTCCATGGTGAAGGCGATGTAAGCGTGAATGGTGAACATTTCCCTCAGTGAGTCCTCGTACTGAGACGCCTCCATGTTTCCATCCAGCAAATTCCGGACCATCTCCAAGAAGGCTGAGTAGTAATCTTCGACCTCGATGTCCACTATAGAGAGGAAATACGAGAATGAATAATCAAAAATCAGACGGCTAAGTGGAGCAGCACATGACAGGAAGACTGGCAGTATTTCAAATCATTCATTTTCAGCAAGCACTGCTCATGTTGGCAGCAGCTTCACTGGTTCGGTATGTTTTTGTTTTTTTTCATATTTTATTTTTGAGTTTACTTGGAGTCTATTTTTGTTGTTTATTTCTGAGTTTCTCAGGCAATGGTCACGGGTGGATTATGTGACAGAGAACAAATACGTGGCCCAAACAGAAAATCAGGAAGATAAAAAACACATGGGGGGATGTCTGTTTTTACTCACTGGGCTCCTTGAGTCTCAGCTGGATGGCAGGATTATCGTTCTTCTCCTTCTTCACTCCCAGGACTTCCCTCTCCCAGTCTCGTTCTCGGACCTCTTCTTCGATCTGCCGCTCTGCCTGTCCGTACAACCGCAGAAGACGCGAGCACAACGTCTGGTGCAGTCGCAGGAAGATGTACCAGTTGTTGTTGACGTAGAAAAGGTTGTACGCGTCGTCGCAGCCGCGCAGCTTCTGCGCCGCCGTGTTGCTGAACAGCAGCTTGGACTTGGAGGGGCTCCCGCTGCCGGGGACGCCGTTGTGCTTTTTGGAAGCACCTTCCTCCAGGTCCATCTCCTCTTCCTCCTCCTCCTCCTCCTCTACGTCGGAGAGCTCGCCCCGCTGAGAGAACAGCATGTCAGGGATGAAGTGGTAGATGATTTGTTTGATCTTGTATTTGTCCTCTTTCTGAATGCTGGTCTGCCGCTTGACGTGGTGGATGATGAGCGCCGCCGCGTCCTCCAGGATCTGGCTGTCCTCGTACGCCAGCGTCAGGTGGGGGCCTGTGGGTGGAGTGGCGTTCTCCTCTGATGCCTGTTCCTGGCGCTGCATAACAACAACAGTTCAATGTCAGAATATCTGATTTTGTGAGACGCTGACCTTGCATTTATGATGTTTATTCATATGTGACTGTTTCTTTATGATCACTAAAAACATGAAATTTGTAACACTGACGAAATGCTAAAAACCCCAGCTGGTAAATTCGGCCTGTATTCCACGTTTTGTGTAAGTGGTGGTGCTGTTATGACGCATAGAAGAACTGAACGCACCTCGTCATAAATGCTTTCGATTTCATTCAGCAGGGACTTGGATCGAAGCACTTTGGTGTCATTCTGTTTGAAGTTGATGCCTTGATGGTCGAGAGACTTGAGGTAATACTTCTCATTCTGCTCCCTCCAGATCTTGTTGAAGCCTCGTTGGGCTTCCCGCCACTCTTCTTCCTTGGTCTTTAACCTGGTTGGAAGAGAAAGTAAAGTAAGTAATGAACATGCACACAATTCCCGAATGACTTTTAAAACTGAAATTTGCAAGCATCCAGTGTCACTTTCGTTACTTTGCGTCTTCACAACAAGACACTGACATCTGCTGCAACATTATGCACGTCAGGCAGAAGTGCTGACTTAGCATCCTGTTAAGGGAGTGACTTTTTTTAGCTTTTGCGGAGATGGAGAATGTAGTCTATAAAAGAACACATTAAATTTCAGGAGCTGCTTTTAAATCCACCACTCCAACATCATACTGGCTTTCCCTCCTCTGTGAGGATTATCGTGTTTATAAGCTGCAGTCCACAATCTCAGTCTGAGTCTAAAAGGGGCTGGTGAGCAAACATTTCATGCTCTATGTAAACAGAAAGCTTGTGAATGCCACACAGTTTTGTTAGGTTATGCGCACCTTATATCCCTCACCATACTACCGATCAAAACTGAAACCTTCCGAAGAAAGAACAACCTCTCATATAAACAGGTAAGAAAATATGAATGGTAACAGATGACGACATCTCGGTGTTGGTTAAATTTGCACCTCTTTAACACGATGGGGACAGAAACAGCAGGGTTTTTCTTCAGCCCATCGATGATGTCGGGCGCCTTGTCTCCGTATATCCTCTGGATGGCCTTGCGGTGCACGACCTCCGAGGAGCCGCCCAGCGTGTTGTCCAAACGAAACTTGGCCTGCTCCTCTGCAGACATGCGGGACAACTTCCGCTGTACCGTCTCCAGGACTCTGATGGTGGACAGGTTGGTCTCCAGTACTACATCCAACTGTGGGCAGGAAATCAGAGTGGTTTGAATATTACTGTGTGTGCATGCCTTTTATTTTGAATCAAAAAGCCCATTGTGTCTTTTGATGCTCAAATACCCTCATCTACTACTATTCGCAGCAGTTTCACCGAATAAATTCTTTGTTCAGGGATGTTCTTGGACACAGATGAGAGAGAAAGAGAAAGTAGCATCTACTAGAGCAATGTAATTTGCTCAGAAATCACCCCTTAGCTGACACGAACAGACATGTTTAATGTTGCGGCTCACCTCAAAGCGTTCATCCTCACATCTGTAGATATGCTCCTCATACTGAGTCTTTTTGGAGCTGACAAATGTGGAGTCCTCGGACCAGGATGGGAAGGACACCCAGGTGTCGTTTAAGACCTGAACACAGCAAAAACAAACAGCGTCATTTTAAAAGGTCCACAGTGCTGAACTCAAGTGGTGTCAATGACACACACTTATTGATCTAATCTGTCTGGCGATGTTCTTTGTGTTATTTTTTGGTGCTTTGCCAAAAAGTCTTACAGTTCAAATAAAAGCTTGATGTATTACATGCATGCGAAAACACAGTTTGTGACGTTTTCTGAATCCGATGTTTACTCTTTACTTGACCTGCGTGCCGCTCTTACCTCTTTACAAAGTGGAGTTCTGCCGGTGCACTTGGGCTGTTGGTAGCTTTTTGGCAGAGCTCTGTAACTGGAGCCTAGTCTCTTACATGAAGCATAATCGATCTCCATGGCGATGCCTTCGGTGGCCCGTTCCTTGGGGTACGTTTCAATGTGGGACATTTCCCGATATCCCAGGAAGTTTTTAAACCAGTTGAACAGCTCTGGAAATTTTCTTTATGACATAAACATGAAAAAACAAACAAACAATAAAACATGTAAGACATTAGCACTGTAAACTGTACTGTGAACAAAGCATTGATAGCATTTGCCAGGTGAAATGACTGAAATGACTGAGAACTTACCCTAAAAAGGGCAACACCAGCTGCACCAGTTCGGCCCTGGAGATCACCTCCTGATTAAAGATGACCAGACACCGCAGGAAGTTGTCATAGGCCTCTGCACTTCGCAAGGCCTTTCGCACCTGTGGTGGAAGATAAATGTAAGAACAGACAGATCAGAGTGGGGGTACATAAAATGACCAAACACTTTATCATTATTATGTTATTATTATTATTATTATTATTATTATTATAACCAAGCTGTAGTTATTGAATTGAATTTATTTCAGACGTGTTTAAAAATAAAGACAAAAAAATCTTTAGTCACATTAGAAAGTTACTATTTCAATGCTTTATGTTATATTAACTTGGTTGACAGTTTTATGCTCTTCAAAAAGGACATAACAAAAGAACGAAGAATAAAAAAAGAACCCGATTCTCCATCTTGCTTTTGATTTGATTTATTTATATAATCCTGTATATATTCTTATCAAAAAACCCCAGCAGACTAGAAACTCACCTTCTCAAAGAACAGAGATTCTGTCCCGACTCCATGCTTGCTGGCCTCTGCCACTGAGGGATCTTTCAAATTCAGTAACTTGGGCTTCTTCTGTAGTGTTCCCAAAACAGCAATGAGAAGACATGAGAAATATAATTACAATCTGACAGTGGTGAGGAAATAAAAAGGAAACCGTGGTGGACTCCAGCTGCAGCTTATATACAGAATTCATGTATGTACCTTTACAGGGGGTGTGGTCCCTGGAGTTGGATGACGGCGGATCTGGCAGCCGTTCTGATTGGGCCTCTGTTTGTTGTTGAGCTGCAGCTTCTTGGCGGTACCGCCGTGGTCGTTCCGTACTGACTCTGCCTTTTCTGCTGTGGTCTTACTTAACAGCTACGAAGAATGAACAACACAGATTAAGATGAGGGTACGGGTAAAAAACAGTGAATCCACATTTGAACTAAGTGCGACTACATCTGCACTAAAGCAAAGAGCAGGGCCTGCTTGATATCTTGACTCTGCTCACCACTGAACTGTTGGCATCAGGGAGAAACTGCCCGAACTCAGAGAGCAGGTCCTCCTGGTTCTTGAAGAGTCTGGCCACCTGAGCGTACACCTCCTGCTCCGTCAGAGCCGGCGTGTAGTTCCCACCAGCCTCCTTAGCATTACGCTGCTCCTTCTGTAGCAGACAAACACAAGTTTATTATGAAGTCTCTGCTGAAACCTTGTGTCATGTAAACATTTCAAGTTGTACCACCAAAAAAGAAAAACACTTTTATTGCAAACATGAGGTCAAACAGGGTCCTGCCCTGAACTGGATCAGTTGCGCCCCTGACCTGGTACGTGTGGAGGATCTCCAGGAAGGCTTTGTAGATGTCAGGCTGGCCTTGGAAGCGGTTCTTGATCTTGTTGACGTAGTTGATGGCGTGGTTGAACTCCACAGGCTGGTTGTTCTGAATGGGTGGCCCGGTGGGGGTCCCGCTGAGTGGCTGGTGGAGCTGCGTGGGCGGGGAGCGAGGAGAGGTGTATGCAGGGATGGACGGATTGCTCTGACTGCTCGGTGTCAACGCCTGGGGCTGAAGAGGCTGAGACAATATTGAAGGAGCATTAACAGATGCTTCATCACAGAATAAAAACTAGACTACTTTTTTTTTGGTTTTTATAACTCTGCCGCTACTCACCTTGCTCATCTTGGCAGGGGTGGGCTGCGTCAGAAGGGGCGGAGCAGTTGTGGATACAGCAGCCGGGAGCTGGGGCTGATGTTGGGTGGCTGCTCCTGTTATGGGGATGTTCTGGACTGAAATGCCATGCGGGGTAATGTGGTGGATCTGACCCGGCGTGGTCACGTTGACTAGGTCGTTGGTCTGGACCTCGATCTTGTAGCCCGGTGGCAGGAAGGTGTTGAAGCCCATGATGAGGTCGGGGTGACCTTTGAAGAGCTGTGACACTCTGCTGATGACTCCAGGGGTGTCAATACTGGGAAAAGAAGAAGAAACAAGTTGAATTGAAATCCAGCTCAGCAGTTATCTGTAAACTGCCTAAATACAACTTCGAGGTAGGAGCCAAGCAACCTCTTTTCCAGGTATGATGACTACAATTCTGAAGAAATTATGACACTTTGAAAGCAACAAGTTCAATTACGACTAAGAGCTGATTTTTAGGTCACCAATGCAATTAGCTAACTCTATCAGCTCCTGGTAAATCTGTCATGTTATACCGGGGATGTGACTTCAAAAGCTGCCAACGTTGTAAGTCACTTGAGTTTTAAGAAACGAAAAGCACCTTGAACTCTTTGAACTTTGGTTGTTCAAAGTTCAATCAATTGAACAAATGCCAAAGCTGGCATTTGTTTTGAATAAATGCCAGCTTTTCTAACAATCTGCTTGTTCCCACCAAATGGCGATTATGAAAATATGCTGGGGTGAAAAAAATATGTGATTTTTCCAGGATTGAAAGACTGTTCCAACATTTTTTGTACTTTTTAGGTTAGTTAAATAGATTTTTTCTTGCAAAAAAATAAAAAGGGTGATAAAATTCTTTTCTCCTCTACTTTATTAATCCTACTGGGGGAAATTTAATTAGTTCGCTCTGTTGTTTTTATCTCTACACACAGGGATTGAGACAAAAACAGGTTGGTCGACTCTGGGTGGACATCATAATAACTAACAGCATTTTTCTGTAAAAATCAAACAGTGGCTTCACCTTTGAGACTTGAACTCTTTCATTATATCCAGAAAGTCATTGTAGACCTGGGGCTGGTTGCCAAACTGCAGTTTTACTTGGTCCAAGTAGGACAAAGCATCTTCCACCTTAGGGACAGAGAGGAGGAAAGTCAATTTAATCAATCTGCCAATCTGTTTTTCACTGACATAATTTTTTGGCAGCAGTGCCCTGATTTCAATATTAAATAACAAACACGGTTACCATAAAAGAACTATAACTTAAGTGAATCAACTATTTCCATTTAAACCCACCATCACATTTTGAAATACTGACAGATACTGGGAATAAAACAGTAAATAAATCACAAGTTAATCCACAACCAAGATTAAAATGTTTAATTAAAAGTTCTCTTCGGTTCGTTGCTAGTAGTTTGAGCACATTCTCTGGTTAGAAATGTTAAACCAAACAAGTGAACTATCACTGGGCTAAAAATACACAAATCTTCCCCAGAAATCTAATAATTTATGGATATTTATATTCACATGAAAAATTCTTGACATTTGACAACTGTAAGAACGTATCTAAATAAAAAAGGCTGACAGACCTTGAGCCTCTGGAACTGTTGCTGGCCCTGTGCAGAGGCTTGAGGAGCAGCCGTGTGGCTGTGCCCCGACATCACTGAGGGCCCATGGGACTGGACTGCGGGGCTGTGGTGGTGGGAGCCGCCATGGACGGCTGCACTCGGAGTGTGCCCATGCCCCCCACTGTTCTGGGCCACGGTGGGAACCTAAGAAAGCAGGGACACATGTCACAGTGGTGCCACATAGCAACCTCTGACCTTCTCGTAAAAAGGAAGAATCATTTAAAATCATCACACAGTGAGTGTTCTGCAGTTTGTCTTCATAAAAGTGTGACGTGCTGACAGTCTACAGAAAAAAAAAAGTAAAAAAAAGTAGAAACAAAGCTTCTGTTTTGGTAACTGGCACGAACCACACTTTGACAGGATTTGACAGGAGTGATTTAAAATATGTATTTGACCTAGTTGTTACTCCAAAACACAGCAAACTAAAATCGGAACGTACCTGGTATCCCTGGGGGACGGAGTACTGGACGCCTGCTGTGGGCTGCATGTTGTCAGACACGGCCTCATACACAGCTGGGGCTGGAGCAGGGGCCAGGACACGATGCTGGAAAGCCTCCGCGCTGCCAGCCAGGCGCCGCTGCTGGGACGCAAAAACCGTTTCCTGATCCTCCAGTCGCCGCTTCATTATGAACTCATACTCACGAGAGCTGAGAGACCTGGAAATAAAGAGCATATGGGCCTTATTTCACACTGGCAGGTCTCTGTCAAGTTATCAGAACCCATTAAATCAGTCTCTTCCTTTTATGCAATAATTTGCTGGAGAACATATGGCACTTTTTTAAAAAACCTCAATTGTGAATTTATGGATTCACACAGTGCCAGCAAACCACTTCTGTTCTTTGGCTTAGAACGAAAACTATCACATGGTTTCTGACCATATCGCCAATGAAACATCAAATGCTTTTAGCAGCACAAAGACGCCAGAGGGTTTACATGGGTCAAGTACTTGGGATTGTATTGATTTACCAACTTGTGCTAGTGCATGTCAGTTTTAGTTTGTATTGTACTTTTGGTATGTTTTCTTTTGGGAACTGCGCCAAATTATACTGACAGAGAATTTCATTTTTGTGCATCGCTGCAGACTGTCTTCAAGCATCTTGGTTACGCTTTTGTTTGAACTTGCTGGATGTCCTGAGCCTCTCGCACAGCGCCTAGCCAAGACATGACGTAAAATGATAAATTGGTTAAAAAAACAAAAATGGAAATGATTTTAATAGTTGACAATTAAGGGATTAAAGGTGCAATAGTATTATGACAGTGTGGTAAGTTTTTTTCTGGTGCACATTGTTGATTACTTAAGAAGCCTGTCAGCATCAACCATTTTCCATACTCAAAAGATTGACAGTAATTGTGTTTTTTTCCACTGAGCATAATGAGCCCTTAATTACACGTATTATGATAAACATACACAGCCCACAGCAACACATAGGTGCAGTGTGTATGAAATCAAAGTAGTTGCAAAGATGTCTAATAATTGACAATTAATTAACAAATCGCTGCAGCTCTAAAGTACTTTATTCTCTATAAAATCTGAGTACTTTCTCCACGGCTGGTGCACGATGTGGATGACTTGCATGAGTATTAACATGAATTTAATTAGTAAGATGCACAAACATCGCTTGGTTTGGATTCGATTCATTTGAAGGTACTTTTTGACACAAGAGAAACGTAATGCTTGCGAGTCATTCTCAGTTTCAAAGTGCAGATGTCCATTTGGCGCTCTATGTTTATTTCAGTGAACGTGTTGGGTTTAAAATGAAATGTACTCAGCTCCCAGCCTCTGGGAGCCAATGAGACGCAGACAGTCTACGTCACCGTGTGCAACAAACAGGTGCTGCTCCATTCACAACTTCCTCAACACGGCAATAACAAAACTCCCGAGCATCCAGCTATCTATCTGTATGAACGAAAATCCAAAGACACGACTGGAGGCTAAAACAATAAAATGAACAGCAGTAATATAAAAGTGACTGCGAAACAGCCGCGTACACAGGCAGAAACGCGGGGCTGCTGTTTTATTAATAACCGCGTCACTTGGTAATAGTTACCCCTTTTAGCCACGTCAGGGGGACATAAAACGTCTATGGGCTTCATGCAATCATTCCAGTGGCGCTTTTACACCGTCCACCGCATTAGCGGCCTTGCTACAGCACAAGCACCGGTCTCGAGTTACGGCGACGCCCGCCATTCGGAGCGCGGCTCCGGGGAGCAGCGAGCCACACGCACCGCCACGAAAAGGAGGTGAGCACGGAGGGCGGCGGACTTGTTATCCGCTAGTGGCAAAACAACGCGAGAACTGTTTTATTTCATTTCATTTTAACGACACACATAACTTGTTTTTTCGTCTGTAGGAGGGAAGGAGGGGGCTGCCAGTTAGCTGCTAGCTAATGTAAACAACATGAGTAGCCGAGCTCCGGTGGGGTGGGGGGGGAGGGAGCACATGCAGCTAACCTATTAGCGATCGCTGGTGCCGAAACAAGCTGCCCAACGCGAGCAGTGACCGTGGATGCGTTTGAGCGCCCGTACCGAGTGTAGTTCGGAGTGAGTGGACGGTAAAGAAGCGTCGATTATCTGCCAGGTTTACTTACAACGTCCGCTAACAGCTAGCCGCGTTAGCTCGCTGAATGAACTCACCCCCTCTCCTTAAACAGCAGGATGAAGATCCCGACTGACGCTCTGATAGTCCGTTATCCTCTAGTCAGGAGATGTGCCAAAGTGTCGGGTGTTAGAGTGCAATTTAACACAGTTGTTTTTGTGTTAAAATAAACAATTAAAGCGGTGGAAAGTGGAAATCTTCCTCCGAGAGAGGAAAACAATCTCCGTTCGGTTAGCTGTAGAGAGGGGCGGGGGTGGGCGGGGCGTACAATCTATAGTCCCCGCCCACATAGATGCACTATTGGCTAGTTTGCTCAGAGGAGCCACAGCAGGGCGGGCCGGCTGAGTCTGATTCGTGAGTCTGACCTGTCAATCAGGGATTTCTCGCTCAGTTACCCCAGCACGCCCATTTTGACTTGAAGCGCGAGAGGAGTCCCGCTTATACTGTGTGTGTATGTGTGTGTGTGTGTATGTTGTGTGAATGTATGTGTGTATATTGTGTGCGTTTGTTTGGACAGTTTTAGATCACTGCCAATCTCAATGTGTGTTGTCATGTCTTCAAATATACGTTTTTGCAATAAAGATAATAACAATTAAAGTGTTAAAATAGTTTAATCAAATCGATTACGAAAAAGTCAAACGGAAAAAGAGCCTTAACCTTAACCCACAATGAGTTTGCTTGCTGTTTTGTGTAAGAATAAACATCCCCTTTAAAAACAATTTACTAAACCCCTCCATAACTGAGACATTCCTGAAGGGACTTTTCTCTATTGCTATAATAATACAAAATGTTGGATTCCTTCTCCATCAGTATACACAAACACAATTTCTCTCCATGTATAAATAACAACAACAAAAATAATAATCATAGTAATAACAACAACAATAATAATGATGATAATAATAATAATAATAATAATAATAATAATAATAATAATAATAATTATTATAATAATAATAATAACTGAATGCCTTCATGGTTTATTGCTGAAATGATCAGACCCCTTCTTTTTTCTCCAGAGAAACTGATAAATACTTGCACATTGTATTGGTAGTAATGATATCTATGTATCGTCATCTATTCAAGAATGGAAACTTAATACACGGTATACACTTTCATTTTTCAAACCAAAACCAAACACCAAATCATGGCCTGATCAGCAAATCCGGAGCAAAAATATACTGTAGGACCCCAAATCTTCCATTAGATACCAAACTATAGAAGCCCAAAACTACTAGTGCTTCCCCTAAACAGGATTATTACACAACCCCAAAGTTTTCTGAATGTTTGTGATGATTTGATAGAGCACATTTAATTCAGAATAACACACTTTATGAGCACACAATAAACTAATGTGTGTGTGTGTATACATATATATGTGTGTATTTTGTACCTATACGTCTGTGAATGTACAGTCCTTGTATGTGTTCACATGGTCAGTAAAAAAAAAGTTGTTTCTGATATGTTTCTATTTATTACATATGTGTGTGTGTATAAAGTGATTAGTTTAGGCACGGTCCAACAAGCGCGCGAAACACACAGGATATTTAAAGTTTGCCTTTCCTCTCCATCCATCTATCGGCCAACCACACAACTCTGCCACTTCCTGGAGTTTGCGAACACGTGACTCTGCAGGGGCGGGGCGGGTTAGTCTGCCTGTGCGCTCGCGCTCCGCCTCCTCGTGGACGCGATCGGCCAATCGCGGCGCGAGACCGTCATTACAAATCCCAAAAAGGTGGAACCTCCAAAATAAAAGCATCGCCCACGACAGGCGGAGCCGCAGCGGCGGCGGCAGCCCGGGATTCCTCCTTCCACCCCGGACGGAGGATTCAGCAGCGACCGTAGGCTGCAACACACACACACACACACACACACGGTACTCCACTATCCCGACTGCCCGCCCTCCCCGCTGCACAAACTGCGTGGATAATAAGCCGCTCACCAACATTTACGCGCGACATCGGGCTCATTTTCCGGCAGATTTATGAGTCTTTTTTGTTGTTGTTTTGTTTCTGTTCAACTTCCGCGCAAAAGGCAGCCAATACAACGCAGTGCGGGCCGTGGAGATCCCCCCCCCTCTTCCCCTTCCTTCCCACAGACCTCATTCAACCCACCCCCTTTCTCCCCCTCCCTCACACACACACACACACACACACACTCAGTCAGGAGGACCAGCCTGCTCCGGGCATTTCGCAGCCTCTCCACAACAAAAGCCGCAGAAAAATCCCACCGTGTTTGACGCTTTGCACGGGGTGGGGTGGGGTGGGGGGGCTGCCGGTTGAGGTGTGTGTGAGTGTGTGTAAAAACGTGGGGGGTGGGGGGGGCGCCTAAACACTGCATCTCCGGCTGCCCTTACTAAACAATGCCAAAGTCAAACGAAACGGGAACTACGGCGTCGTCTTTTTTTATTTCGTGGAAACATCGACCCCCCCCCACCGCCACCTTTAAAAAGGGTGTCCAGAGAAAAAAACATACACCCCCCTCCCTTTTTTCCTCTTATAGAGAGGACGTCAAATCCCATTCTTTGTTTACTTCAGCAGCCGGGGAGTAAAATGTCTAACCTGTCTCACCACAACAACTCCCTCCCCCCTGCCTCCCTCCCCTACCGATCCATTAGCGTTACATGCTCTCATACACACATACACACACACACACACGGAGCGCGCTGCAGACACAATGTTTCCACTTCCAGACATCCTCATCATCACCATCAAAATGGGGAAAACGCGCATTTCGCCCATCTACCGCGTTCTGTGTCCGACCATTGCAAACACACACACACACACACACACACACACACGCACAGAAAGCAACCCCCTTCGTTTCATTTAAAGACGCACCCCCGCCGCCGCCCGGGTCGAAACGCACACCCCGCACGCTCCCTCCGGCATCGAGCCCGCGGATATTAGAGAGTTTAAGCGGCTGTTACATACCCAGGAAAAAGACTCCCTTTACTCCGGATTCGTGTTTGTAACCAAAGAGTTGGAGACGCCCCCCTCCGCCGGCATTGGCGCACAGTCCCGGGCGCGTCAGCCGCTTTTGAATACGGCCCGCTAAAACAGCCCGAGAGCAGCACAGGAGGGAGGAGGGAGGACGTTTAATCCGCTGCAACCTCCTTTCTTTTATTATTATTTTACCTTCCTGTTCAGGACGTGCACAGATGAAAGATAAAAGCTGGTTTCACTGCGCAGTAATGGAGAAAAAAATGTAAGTAACACCATCACTCTCTGTCCTGTTGTGTGATATATTCTGTCTCCTCTAGTTGTGTATTTTCTTAGTTGTAAAAATAATATTTAAATTCTTTAATGTAAGAAAATAAATATATGAGTTACTTTGTTTTATATGTTTGTTTCTTTGATCTATTTTTTTAGTGTTTCTATTCTTAATATTTTTGAGCATCGTTTTCATGGAGTCAGAGATAAAGAAAAAAAATACACGCGAAAGGCAAAGAAAAAGGGAAAGAAACTATGCATTCAAGTATTTTAAGCATCATACCTATAAAACATGATGATGTTCTCATAATTGAACCTCTGTGATAATATAATCATTTATAATTAATATTCAGATGAACTCAGCTATATGTAACTGACATGTGAATGTATATAATCTAAGATAAATTAAAATAAGATAAAATAATCCTTTGTCGGTGCAGGAGGACAAATAGAAGTACAGACAAAAAGTTTTTAAAAAATTAAGAATACAAGTAAAAGTAGAAAACTATACAAGAGCAATTAAAGGCATATTACAAGGCAAAAGAGTACATGTAATATGACTACTTAGAGTGTCTGTATTAATATGGAAATGAATCCTAAAGACTTTAAAAGAGGCTGATCTGTATTCTAACTACTTCAGATACTTTTTTTTTTTAAAGATAATGATACTTTTCCCACTTTTTTAGCACTAAACTACTTCTACACTGTGTCTCGACTGCTTTTATTCACATTTGAGTCCTTCCTCCAACACAGTTTCTCTTGTTGTTTTAAGTATCTCGTTGTTTTAAGCATCATTTACAGAACTTGTCAAATAAAAGAACTTTTAATCCAAAGAATGCTGTTGTATTTTTGCTTAATCATTGCCAACACAGACATATTATAATAAAGTTTTTTTCTTGTAATGAATGCACAAATACATATATATTTGTGCATTGTGTAACTTTATGTTATTTTTAATTAGTTCTTGACAGTCTTTCCTGTAGGGACCTTTATACACTCAAAATAAGGCAGATGGATTGTTGGTGATCAACTTCTATTCTACGCTCACACTAAATAACCTCAATGAAAAGGATTTTCATTATCATCAAAAAGATGCTTGAAGAAAAACACATTTGTAAACTTTGCTTTAAATTATTTATTTCAAAAGGCTTTCGTAGACGGCAGTGCGATTGTTGAATAAAGGAAAGTTTCCAGTGTTTATGGATGATCCCTATTTTTTTATGAATGCCATTTTGATGAACTTTCTTCTGCAGACTAAACTTGGTGAAAAATGCACACATATTAAGGTGTGTTAATCCGGCCCCTGGACTCTAATTTCATACTCGGTGGAGCAGCTCTGTTCATGTATGGTTGGCTGACTTTGTCTTACGCTCTAAAGTGTTGGAAAACCACCCCTGGCCCTTAAAAATCTTTGTGCAGATCCAAAAAGTGTTGCCTGGTGGACGGAGTCTTGTGCATGCTTGATCTGAAGATCATATAAATCATTCAATCAATGAAAACAAGTGTGTAAATGGCCATTTTAAAGGTGCTGTTAAGACAGATGGGGCGCTGCATAATAAGGGTGATGATTAATCACTAAGTTTTGTTTTTAGTTTGTCTTTTTATTATTAGCAATTTCTTACTTGAATGTCTCTAAAATGAGAAAATAGTGCCAAATACAAAAAAAAAACATGCTCAGTGGAAAATGAGATCGATATTAAATGTTAGAAATATGCATAAACTCTCTGAGAGGTTTCCTGCAGAAATATATTGAGAGTGATTATTTGCCCAGAGGACATCACACCACACCCAAAAATAAGCTTTGTTCAGAGAAAACTCACACTCTGCTGAATCCCAGCTCCCAGAATGCTTCACGGTTACAGAGTTTCGACGTACTGGGAGTGCACATCATTTTGTGGCTCTCCATCTTCCCGTTGTTGTTGCCTCTGCAGCTTTTTGTATTTGTTGAGAGTGTGCAGCAGTCCCAGCTCAGTGTTTTGAGAACAAAGTGATGATTTGGACCTCCAGCTGTCAGACGAAATGACTGGTAATCATGAGCTCGAGTCGTGATGGGGGCCGAATTTGGTTTAGTTAAGATTGAATGTAAGATCGTTCCATGTACGCTGTGCAGCGCCCGGCCGATAGGGTGGATTATCGCGGCACAAAGTCATAAATAATTATTCCAAAAGATGTTTCTTTAGCCTTTAATTGGGTTCTGATTTAAATCAAATTTTCATGCTCATTTCAGGTAGCGCTTGTCTTAAATGGAAGTATCTGTATTTGTGGTATTTTCCCTCTCATTTATTATTTTTTTTACTTATCTAATACTTTACATGGGCTTTAGCAGATTTTTATGGCTGCAAAAACACACATTCACCTCTAAACTTTTTCTCAGACAGCTGCCTGTTCACGGACGCTCATTCATCATGTTCCTAAACGTGAAAAAGTAAGAGGCTTCTTTTTGGTGTCCGCTTACTCTTGAGGGAAATAAATGGCTTCACAGTGTCCTCTGTCAAGCTTTTCTGCCAAAATGAGTTTAACGTTTGACCTAAAAATACTGATTGCCTCAGTTTTGAAGTCAATTATTTATTGGCAAAACAAAAATTCCAGCACTGTTCATCCTGTCAAATTGATTTAGCAACTTTGGACTGAACTTAACTTTCCAAATAACTTTTCCAAACAAATTCTCTCTCACATTTTTTTATGCTTTGCTGAACAGTAGAGTGTTGATTGACTCTTAATAAATGTATGATAATATTAAAGAATCTAATTGTGACTGGCCTATTGAATATAACTATGGAAAATGAGAAACATTACATCTGAATCAGCAGAGTATGCCAAATAACACACAGCTCTACAGACTTGTATGTTGACATAGTTTGTATTTTATACAGTATAGCTTGATTCAATACGAATGATAAAGTAATAGGTTATAATAGAACAAATATAAAATTAATGTAGATAACTGTATATCCTGGGTAATCTTATGAAAACAGTTGTTGAATACAATAGAAAAATAAAATAGGGCACATTTTGCATCCATCATTGAAAGGAAAAATAATTCTAAAATCAGAGTGCATGAGGATGGCAGACTTAAAAATGCTTCACTACGAGCAAATTCAATATGAATTCTGTAGTAAAGAACATGTTTTTCTTTTTTTTTTTTTTTTTTTACCCCCCCACCTGGTAACAACATAATGCAACACATGACACAGACGCTCAGTTTTTGTACATGTACTCTATAATAATGGCAAGATACTGGGACCAGATGAAAGCACAGATTACAACCACAGTCTGTAGAACTTAATGTAAAACAGTAATAATGAAAGTATACTTCAGACGACCTTATAGGGTGTAGGCACAAGATTTGTGCATTCTCATTCAGCTAGTCTGGCATTAATTTCAGGTTTCCCTGTAAAATCCTCCTGATTTGTCCCCCTAAAAAAAGCTCTATGCAGTTGTTTACAGTGAGTCCCACATGTCTCTTAATGTTTTTATACCTATGTATGGCTAAATTTAACAATAACCTCCCAACATCACATGTAGACCTACCGAATTACTATAAAGTCATTAAAAAAAAACATTTTTTTTATTTGTCATCCCATCCTATCATCACGATGAATAATCTCAGAGCACGTTGGGAATAGTTATATAAAAGTGCTAAGACAAGATTTGTGTAAAAAAAAAAAAGTATTGCACTACTCATGAGGTCTTAACTGACGACTTCCACAGATGTACACGGACGTACAATGGCATAGTCACTGCAGACTGCTCTAAATGTGTGCGTGTGCGTGGATACATTCCCACAATCACTAAAGCATGACGGCACTGCTAGTGAGCAAAAGGCGGCCATGGACACCGGTCACTGTCTGTACTGCAAGTCAGGAAATCTCCAGATTTAGGTGAGATAACGTTCACTGGGTACATTTGGGGGGAAAAAAAAGAAAATAAATTTAAAAAGAAAAAGAGAAAAAATAAGAGGAATTCAGACAGAGAGGAATTTAATGAATGAAGCACAGAGTGAAGTTTGCAGCCTGATCATGTGCTTTGCCCCCCTCTTTACTGCCACCAAGGGGATACTTAATGACGCATCGCGCAACCTCAAAGGAATACGGCAACTCCTTGGCAAAAGGCCGCTTGACTAAATAGCTTTTTGGCAACAAGTCGGGCAGTTTCACCTCCTCAGTGTTCAGTATGACACTCCTGAGACTGTGCAGAAGTAGCTCGTACCATCTACGGGACATGTACCGTGTGCTAAAGGCGCACTACGGTCAACTCAGTACTCCCTGCACACAGGAGGCGTTAAAACTCACTCACTGTTGACACCGTGACGATCAAGCTCCCCATTTGGAATAAGAATGGTCTACTTGATTAAAAAAAAGGAGCATTTCACCCCAACATGAAAATTGTGTCAGTGACTTGATGTCCAAAAAAACCTAAAAAACAAAGCCACAGTAGCTCCATCTGTGCTGCTTTCATACATCAGGATATTATCCATGTGCAGAATTGATGCCGATGGAGCATTCACTTGACTATTAAAAAAATTTAACATGCTTTGTTTTTATGGTGTACAATAGCCACGTTGACGTCACCATTTAAAGGGGAAAGTCAAAGTTAGATGGATAGTTTTGCAGTCACACAAACTTTGAATCTTGGCTGATACCGGATGAGCGTCTAATGACTGAATTTTTATTTTGGGGTGAACTACTCCTTTAAAACAGGTCCCCTAAACCATCTGTTTAAAGTAGCAAATAAATAAGCAAAACGGTCGATGAACATCATCTCGATCGCTCGTCCGACCAAAGAACTGCACAACACGAGCGCAGGCGTCTTCTCTGAGATATGCTCGGCAAGAAAAAGCAGAGTGTCACATTGCTGGAGGCGAGAATGGTATCACACCGAAACATCATAAATGTCAACTCTCGAGCCCTCTTTCGTCGCTGTCTTGTCTTGGTCTGGCTTGCAAATGCAGGATGGCCTAGTTTCAAAAGACAGCTGCTGTGAGGAAGTTAACTTTCCTGGGCTGGCTAATTGGTCACACAACACGGCTTGGGGTTAACAGGTCGACTGCGGAGATCTCGGGGCGCGCGGGCAGGTGCGGGGAGCCTGGGCCGAAGCTCACTGATTGGCCGGGAGCAGGCCCTGCCTCTGGGCGTGCTCCAGAATGGCGTTGTAGCAGAAGTAGTACTGGTCGGGGGTTTGAATGCTGAAGGCCCTCTGTGTCCTCATGCGGCGCACTGTCTGGCAAACGTTGAGCGAGCCTACGTCCTGGAGCTGGGACAGACAGATGTCCAGGGCGCAGAAGGTACCTGCCGACATCGAGACTCGTTAGCTGTGACACTTATTAAGAAGGGATTACTGACAGGAAGCACTCCTGTTAAAACTTCCTTAAAAATTAAGCACATTGAAGAGATTTGGTCTCTGTGTGTCGACTGTTTTACTTGTCAAAGCTCACAATATCAATAAAAACTGTGCCTCTAATCTTTTAAAACGGTTACTAAAAGAATCGGACGAAGACATAATAGCAACCTCACCTGTTCTCCCAATCCCTGCACTGCAGTGGACCACCATTGGGGGTCCCTGCGGGTGGCCCGTCCACTGAAGTCCCAAAGCCTTCACCATTTTCCTCTGCTGTCGCTTCACGGCTCCCAGGAAGTCGATGAGAGTCACCGCGGAGGTGGGGACGCCGTAGTCAGGCCAGCTGAGGTACTGGAAATGACTCACTTGTCTCTGTTCACACGTCTGCGTGGACAGAAGAGATCGTTGGTTACCCGCCACTTGTGCATCACTCAAAAATCTTACGGCCATATTTAAAGCTGGAACACGCAAGTTTTTAGCTCATCAGAAAATAAAGACAGGAGAAAAAAAAGCCCACTTATCTGGACCTCTAAATACACGCTTAGTATTGTAGATTAAAAGTGCTGGACCCATTTCTCGGCAGGGAACAGTGACTTCATGGCGTCTCTGCTGGTTTCCCCAGAAACCTCTTGTTGATGGGAAGACGCCGTGAAGTCACTGCACCCGGACAAGAAATGCTTCCCGCAGGTTTCGCCCAAGCTACACTGCTTATCTTGCCCCCATCTGACTCAACTGATCTCAAGATAAATGGATCACTCTGCAGTCATTTGTTTGCCAGAACCTCCACTGGAAAATATATTTATCTCTAACATGGACATTAAATATACAAGTATTGACAAATTGAATATTACTGCTACGTGAGAAAACTCTTGTATATATTTTTCTAATGCATATATTTTATTGTATATCCTTGTTAGTTGTATAATACTTAGTTTATATTTATAGTTTAGAATCTATATTTTATTTTATTTTCACTTATAGTTTAAGGAATTTATTTTATTATGCTAGTCTATTATTTTTTTCCCCTTGATGAGTGTCCTTTTTTTTAAGCATTGTTTGGGGAGCTTGGGCTTTATTCTATTACCAATGATTGCTGATGTAAACTGTACTGACAATAAATCCTTGAAATCTTGTTTCTGTTGCAGTCCACGTGGTCGTACCTCGGTGTTGTGCAGTTCGAGCGTGGTGTGATTGTAGTGGGTGTGGTGGTCCACCCTTTGGTTAACCACTGCCATATGGCCGTAGACCTCCTGCCCCCCTTCGTCCAGAGGCCAGTACTGTCCACACTTCCTCCGGCTGCCCTCGTCCGTCCTGCGGCGCCGAGATGAAAGTGCGCTTGATTAAATATACTGAGGTCACATTTCTAATTCAGGCTAACTGTAAAAAGGGGAAACTTGAAGCCATTTTTTCCGCCTCGACAAAACGGGTGTGAACTATTTTCGGCATCTGCTCGGATTACCTGGTTGTCATGACGATAACGAGCACGTTCTGCTCCCAGACCATTCTCCAGAAGTCGCCATAGGTCTTTTCCAGTGGTCCTGCACAGTGAAACAGGAGATTCAAAGCATATTTAAATAACTTCGGTTCAGTCAGTGATCAGTGTGGTAAAAACTCACGAGCCAAGCAATCGTACCAAACAACCATCACTTTTTGACATGGCAGTAAAAATTAACGTTAGGCTCCCTGTAAAAGTTGTATGAAAAAAAAAAAACAGCTAATTTTGTCTCCTTTGCTGACCTACGTTCAGAATAAACATCCTGCCTATTTGATCTGCCTCCTGCCAATTTAAAAACTGAAGCTGAAATATCCTGAATAATATTACCACCTCATAAGATACAGACATTTATGGGCCCCACACTCTTGGTTTAAATAATGTGTAAATGACTGAGAACATTAACATTGAACTGCCATAAGACTGGTTTTTCATTGCTGCTGACACTCTTCTGGGCTTCCCCATTTGATCAATATTGATCTTACTGGGACATCCAAACCCGGATATACCATTTTATCGTAAAGACCACACCCAACTATTAAATTAAATTTGACAAATTTGTCCTTTTCTTTGTCAGATTTTCCTGACAAAATGTCCATCCACATCCACGTAAAACACTCATATAAACACCACCATAAAACTGTAAAAATACGTGAGAGTTTCTGTACCTTGAGTACCGATGTATGCATTCTTCTGTTTGTAACCGTCCATGAAGCTCGCATTGATGTAGTCTGATCTCTGTGGGAATGACAAAGCACTGTCACAAATATGGAAGCGCGAAACGTGAAGTGCATCACATCAGCACAAGACAACACCGATCTGCACTCTGAGATCGGAGGAGGAGACGAGGGTGAAGGTGTGCTAACGTAATAAGGTTTGGAGAAAACC
>JAOXYL010000090.1:4943945-4962894 GCA_028564955.1 Terapon puta | reverse complement strand
TGAAGTTCCACTACACTCGTGTATGCTCCCGAGAGAGCCGCCCCAACCACACACACACACACACACACACACACACAATCCACCCAAACACCCCCCACTAGGCTGTGGATGTAATGAGGGCGTCCGGTGCCCTGGCGGGGGCCCTGGCTCACACAGGAAATGGAGGAGCCAGATAAGGCTTTCTGCTGGCCAGATGATGAGAGGAGTCAGCGGGAAAGAGAGGCATGACCGGCAACCAAAGATGAAGAAGAAGAGAAGGCAAAAGAAATCATGCACAGACTCAAAAATCTAGCTGGTGCAAGCTGATCATTATTCCCCCAAAGTAAGTTTAAAGCCTGAGCGACGTACGGGAACACTAACACTAACTGAATGTTGGATCTCTTCTGGTTTGGCTGATATTTATGCACGGCCCCTCATTACGCTTATTTACCTAAGCGTGACTTAGGTAAATGTCCCAAGTCACGCTGCAGTAAATCCTCCCTTCGAAGGTCAGTTTACATTCAGGCTGTTTTTGGTGGGGTGTTGACTCGACTTGAAGGTCTTCCCTCACTGATATAAATAAGGTGGCCAAAATACCGAGGACACCTCCGGCTTTCTGAATAAAGTTGATTCAGAGCGAACAGACCGCATCGCCTGCATCACCTTGGCACAACGCTCGGCTTAACGCGAGTTTAGCAAGTCCAGGTTTCTGTCAGTCAGCTCAGTTCATCAGGATGTGAATCCACCAAGCGCAATTGCGTTATCCTGAAAAAACGAGAAGCAATTATTCAGCGATTCCTCGAACTGATGGATAGAAATGACTATCTGAACAACTGAGTAATCAATTATGTCATTTTCCTGGAGCTAATGTGCCAAATTATCATTTTCTGGTTTATCAGATGTGGACTTTTTTTCTGGTTTTGCAGGCTGTTCAATCAGTTTGGGTTGGTGGTGGTGGGATCTTTAATGCACATTAAAGATCATCACGACTAACTAAGAAATGGCTTATCGATCACTTCCCTCGCTAAAACAGAAAGCTGAGTGATGTGATGACTGGGCTGTTTTATCAGACGGTCTCAAAGTTTTATTCCGGCCATTTTCACTTGTGGTGCACACTAATGATATGATCAGGGATGCAACACTGTCAGACTTCATTTTTTTTTAAACCTCTTGAGTCTCAGTGTCTCACATTAAAGGGAGTTTGGAGGTGAAACTGATCCAGGATCTGCTGAGATCTCAAGCTGGAAGCGTTCATGTGTTTCCTCCCTGATACAGGTTGAACTGTTTAAAAAAAATAAAAAACTCCCTTTTCTTTTCATGACAGCGCAAACCAAGTTTCTTATACGTTCCTGCATCAGCTTCCCCAACAACAAAAAAAAAAACCCAAACAGGGCAACCTCTCTGCACATCCTGATAAAATGGCCTCAAAATAATATTTTCTTACATATAATTGTAATAATTTAAAAAAAAACACCCGCAGGAAACGTGTAACCGGAGCACTAAAGCGCCGCACGGATGGATACAATGTTTCCGCTCCACATTTCGGGACCACGTCGCGGCGGATCCGCTGCGCACCGCCGCCTGCTCCCCCTCCTCTCCTCTCCTACTACTCTCCTCCCCTCCTCTCCTCTCCCCTCTCTCCTTCCCGCAGGGCCGAGCCGCCCCTGGGTCCGGGTCCGGGGTCGGGGCCGAGGGCGGAGGAGGAGCGGGTGATGTGACGCCGGGAGAGAAAAGGGAGGAATGATGAAGCGCGGAGGAATCTCAGGGGCCTACCTGCTCTTCCTCCGCCGATAAAGTAGCTGCCATGGCCCCCGTCGGCTGCTCCGGTCACGAAGTGGAGGATGGCGGAGGAGTCCTCGTGTTTAAAAAAAAAAAGAAATAGTACTAAGACTTAAAAAAAGGTTTAGGGATGGCCCCTGTGTGTCAGAGTCGAAGGCATCTGAAAAGGCTGCAGTGTGTTTTTCCCCTCCTCTTCCTCTGTTGGTGTTTGACTGCGAAACACGCAGCGCAGTAATCAGCCTCAGTCTGAGAGAGAGAGAGAGAAAGAAAAGAAAAAAACGAGGGCTGTCTGTGTCAGATTTCACCGAGGAGAAGAAAAAAAGGAAGACAAGGGAAGGGCGAAAAGAGAGAGAGAGGGAGAGAGAGAGAGAGAGAGGGAAAGAGGACGGACGAGGCTCTCCGTGTGCGCGGAGCCGGGCCGAGCTCAGTCCGACATCAGCTGCTCCTTCACCGGATCTGACTCACAGCGGGGCCGCGGCCGCACGCGCGCTCCTCCGGGGCCATCAGAGGCGAGTTTTTTTTCTCTCTCTCCGCCCTCAACGTCGCCTTTACGTTGTGAGGGGGCCACACACATACACACACACGCACACGTATATCTACATAGGCACACACATGCACAGAGAGAAAGAGAGAGAGAGAGTGGAGGCTGTTCTTTCTGCAGGTCGCTCTACCCCCTGCTGGCTGAGAGCTGAACATGACAATGAAAAGAAAAGGGGGAAAAAAAAGAAAAAGCTCATGACCTCCGCCTCCATTCATAAAAATAGGAAACCAAACAGGAAAATCACCATTTTGAGTGTCACTTTGCATCAGGAGGGAAGGAAGAAAACCCACCAAATATACCTGTAAAAACACAACTTTTTCTATTGAAGCTTCTTCACTTGAGTGTTTTTTTTTTTATTTAAATATCATGCACAAGCTTTGCCACAGAGCCATTTTTTAAAATAAATTGAGAGTTAGGGTCTTGTATGTTCATTTACATTAAATATAAAGCCAGTTTTCATCAACTGAAGGACTTCATGACACTCTCAATGTACATATACAGAAACAGACATACATGTAGTTTAAAACAGCAGCTCAACACAGTACAGGTCACAGCTGGCCTAGTTCTCCCCAAACCCACAAACAAAATGGCATAAAAGCACTTCTAAGGCTCGCCAACATACATATCTTACACATGGTTTGCTGAATCTGTAACAAAAGTTAAGCATGTACGTTTTTTGCTCAGTTCTTGGAAACTCCAGTGCACACGTGAGACTGTACCTGATTAGATTAAAAGATTAAAATATTTACAGTCTTTTCTTTTCAGTGAGGGGAGAGGGGCACACTTTTAAGCACTTTTTTTTTTTTTGCAGAACAGGAACATAATCGTCAAATCATTGTTAGTATTTGTTATGTGTGTGAATCATTCACCCATCAGTCGTGTTTAAATCATGCCCTTTCTTTTCGCATCTTTGCATTAGCTATAGATCTACATCGCAGCAGCCCTCTCCAAACCATCACTGCACATTACTAATGCATGAAATGAGAGGAAATCACTAATAATAGGAGCAGGCCCCTCTGTAATAGTCGGTTGCAAGAATAGCAATTTAATTAGTGAAACTATCAACTCATTCATCCCCGCAGGCCGCGGTGTAATCCAGCACACTTTACAGGAACTGCATGACATCACAGGAAACAGAAAATACCCGACAGAACGATAAAGTCGCTGTAATATGACCCGCAAACACGCTGCAGGTCTCCACAGGAATATTACAGGCTGCTGATCCATTTCAGCAGGGAGGTTAGTTCAAGCGCAGTCAGGAGATTGCGTTTCCTGCAAAGCTATTGATGGCCTTTATTTCATACCTTGATGTGTTTGTAATGGGGGTGTAAAAGTAATGTGATGCAAAGTAGGGAGAGTGTGTGTGTGTGTGTGAGAGATTTCTCAATGCCGTGTTAACCTTCACATGACAGATGCCTTGGTATACCTGTGGGCGAATGAGACTTTTTAGACATTTAAACTCCTCTGGCTTCGTTTGTCTTTGTGAGGAAAGGTCGGAAATTATAGGTACTTTTGGCGGCTGTTTGTATATTTTTCCACAAAGAAAATAAGATCCCACAATAGGAGAACTGTAAATAATGAGGCGTGAGAAAGTCTGGCTTGAAAATAAAAAGGAAAAGGGAGTGGACAACAATGGACTTCCCGTGTAACCAGCTGACGTCATGTCATTTGGGAAAATGTGATTGGTAAACTCTCAGCCCTGCCTACGTAAAGTCAACCCTGACCAAAGAGGGGAAAAAAAGTAAAGCATCAAACACTGAAGAGATGAAGGATTCATTTCCATAACCCTGAAGTGACAAATACATCTGTAAAGGCCGCATGAAAATCCCATTCAACCACCTTAATCTGCACCGGGTCTGAGAATTTGTGGCTTTCGATGAACTTTACATCCTGCAGTTACGGGAAATGTGCTCATTTGCTTTCTTGGCGGTGGTTATATAGACAAGAAGTTCATCATAACTCTGCTCTTTAAATGTGGACGTACAGTCAGCATTTAGCCATTTGCTACTTAGTGAGAAGATACATGTAGACGTTTCACATGTTACACTTTTTGTGCAGATTAAACTAACAGAAGAAACCACCTGTGAGGCGTTTGTAGAATTTGCTATCTGCCATGTTTGCTGCTTCCCCCAATCTTTGGTTTGAGCGGCTCACTGGCTGCAGCTTGGATTTCATGCACACACATGAAATTGAAATCAATTTAATCACTCTTTTACATGTTAAGATAAACATTTCTTCAGAAGACGGAGTGGTGGCCTCTTGAAATGTTGAAAAGTTTTTTTGCAGCCCTGTGTGGCCCAAAAAACATTTTTACTTTTTTTTTTTTTTTTTAGAGACACACATCGATGCCAGAAGTGTTTACCAGCCATGCAGGCTTAACGCCGCGTGTCTGACAGGTGCTGCAGTAACACAAATCTGCTTCCCTCCCTAGATGTCTTATGACGGGTTTTTTCATAGAGACCAGTGAGGTGTAAAATATGTATATATATATATATGTATATATATATATATATATATATGTATATATGTGTGTGTGTGTGTGTGTGTGTGTGTGTGTGCAAACTTGTGGGGGAGAGAGAGAGAGAGAGAGCGTTCTTAAAAGTGTAACTGCGGACTGACAGGTGCTCAGTTCCTGGAAAGTGATCGGTGCTGCTGACTAATAGCTGAATTCTTGCAGAAACCACATGCCTGACTTTGCTCTCTTTGACAGGCGTCTCGGTTTAAGGTCGGTGACGTGTGGAAGAAAAAAAAAAAGGCAACATCCGACTGTACTCGATGAACACTCCTCGTGTTCTGAAATACTGGAGTTCTAGAAGAGACTGATGGTTCTTGCAGAAATTTGGCATATACTCTAGTTGCATGGTAGTAGTATCATCCACAGGAAACTGAGCTACTTTAAATGTGAAACAAAATCAAGGGTCTTAATAAGTAAATCTTTTATCGTCTTCCGAAAAGGCAGATCAGTAAAGAAATGATGTGCTGTTACAGATCGTCACTGCGATGCCTGATGCTTTCCAGGAGTTATCGCGTGATGAGACATTGTAATTGTGGTTTGCTGGGTTTCCTTCAGCCGGTAATCTCGTTTCCCAGAATGAGTTGGAACAATCCGCACAGAGAGGTTGTGAACAGGTTCTGTTCTCTTGTTGATGTTCCATGTAGGTGGCGAGAGCGATAGCGATACCATCGTAAGAGCGAGAAAAGGAGAAAACAAGTTTTTTTTTCTCTTTTTTTTTCCAAGCTTAGCAGAAGTGAGAAGTGGTGCATGCTGCTCCGTGGGGGCCGCGCGAGGTAAAGATAGCTCTGCCTTTTCTACGGTCGCATTTTACTGTGCGATTTTTGCACATTTATGATTCAAGTTTTCACATGACAAAATTAAAATGCATGAGTTCCAGCTTCAAATATAAATATATGTAAAGAAAAAAAAAGTTAAAATATTTATGTTGCTGCCTGAAGGAAATGATTTTGATCTTAAGGGTCGAACACAAAATTTTAGTCAGCTTAGAAATGCTAAACTCCACTGATACGTCATTGTACACATAATATTTCTTCACACGACAAACTAAGCCCAAAAAGAGTTGGCGGTAAAGTTCTTTGAGGCTGTTCTCTGGAACAGCATTGCTTTGAGCTTATTGCTGATGTCAGCAGGCTTAACACTGACAACGCTAAAATGCTGATGGAAGGCAGTTACAATATTTACCATTTGCACTTTTAGTTCAGCATATCTGCCTGCTGCATTAAATCAACCTGAGGTAGAAGGAAATGTGAGATTCACAGGTATTTTATCTATTTAAACCAAAACTGGACCAATTATGATGGGTAAAAACATTATATACAATTCATTCAGCAAATGTGTGGAAAGACATTTCATGGGGATTCTTTAGAATTCGTCCTACTGGGACATTAAACATCTGTAGAAAAAATACTCCAATCAAATTAACAAGGAGATATTTCACAGTATAAGTGAAACATCTGATTGGCTGATGGCGCAGGAAGAAAAGTGTGACGATCACCAGTGTGTATAGGCTTTATCCTCTGGAGATCATGAACCACCCAACAACCATCAACGTATTTTAGCCAGAACCACAGTGGTTGACTGAGCCGCCTGCCAGCTAACTTTATGCCATATTACTCATTAATCACTTAAAATAGGCCTCAGTATGTCAAAGGTGGGCATTGTACTCTCTGTTGAAACCATATCAAAAAAAGACAGGGAAACAAAAAGGGAAGAGAAAATCAGGTTGCCACCCTTTCTCAGACATTGTAAGCTGCTGAATACAGCGCAGATTTGGTAACCTGAGGCGATGATCTGAGGCGTTCCTTCGCAGAGGATGTGCCCGCACACGTCGCTCAAACCAAGTTTATGGCCCCGCATGGCACCTTTCTTTTCCCGCTGACTGTTTCTGTCCGGCTCTTCGCAGTTCCACAAATGACAGAGCGACCCCAGCGCGGAGGGGAAAAGATGCTCATGAGTTCTGCTGATGATGAGCGCCGGTATCAGCAGTATGAGTCACGTCTTACCATTACACTGGAACATCAGCTACGTGCAGTTATATATAGCCGGTGCAAGCAGAGCCAAACCTGAGGTGAGGCGCAGTTTGTTTTTTAAAAACTTGATTCATGGGATTTTCTTCACTTCCATTTATGGTTACTGTATAAATAAACCGGGACTCTTGATTTTACCCATCATTCAGCAGCACCACTCGACTGGACAAGCATGTCAGTTCCTTAAAATTTATATATATGTGAAAGGTTTTAATACTTTAATCTGCATTGCAACAAGTGTCAAAAACAGTGTGTAGGCCAATAAAAAAAAAACATTTATTTAGAAACGTACACTTTAAAACATCTAAGCAATTTTAAACTTAACATTCAATTTTAAAAGTCAGTATCAGAGCAGCTCTTCAGGACAGTCAGCAGCACGTCCCCTCCAAAAACACTGAACGAATCCAACAGATCCCCCCTCCACCCCCCCACCCCCACCCCGCGAAGCTGCTGCTCAAGCTAAAGATCCGCTTTCTCCATATAAAACACATATCATAGCTCTACTAATCTGCACTCTGAGGGCGTCCTGAGCAGTGCCGGATCAGAATTAGCCATGCTTTGCAATTGGTCAGATCTGCAAAACCATTCAGCAGACATTCAAAAGAGCCATATGTGGGCCGCCACCACTTAGAAAACACCGAGCCAGCAATCTGCACCTCGTTAAGCTTCCCGCTCAGAGCTCCATGTGGGCTTCCCTTATTGGCTTCTGACTGAGAAAGTTCACGGTTTCCCCGCTGTCCTGGGTCGGGGTGGACAGGTACTCTAACTCGTAGCCCCCGCTTCTGTTGGCCGGCCGGACCTCGCTCGACGTTTTTTTGTGCTCGAGGATCTGCTGCAGCTGGTGGCCGGCGTACTCGGGCTTGGTGGTGAGGGGCCCTTCGGGAACCTCGATACCCAGGATGTCGGAGACCATGTAGGGGCGGAGCCAGCCCACCAGAGGGGTGCTACCTGGGGTGTAGTGGGTCTGCCGGTGGTAGAAGAGGAGACCGTCCACCTGTGTAGGAAAAATAAAAATGTAGAGCTCTGATGAGAAGCACACAAATGATCTCTCAAATACATCACTGCACGTGCACATTTCTTTAGGGTCTATTTGACTCAAATACTACATGCAATGTGCATCAGTGAGGTGTTTCTATTAAATAATGGAAAGATAAGAGAAATCTTCTCACGCTGAAGCTGTACTCAGCAGCCAGGCCTTTACGAATCACCTCCGCTGAGCAGTCTCTGCTTTGGAGACTCACAAACCGGAACTGTTGGACCAAACAAAAACCAGAGCACCGCCATGTTAGCTCCAAACACAATTTGTCTTCTTGTCAAATTGCTTTCCAGTGGTGAGTTTACTCTACGAGGACTAAGCCCGATTTAGCTCCTACTGGACTGTACCACACAAACATTCAAGATGAAGAGGTGGAGCTTAGACTCAAAGTTCATCCAGGCTCCCTCGAAAGCACCGTAATTTTTGAGATTTGTGTGCAGTAATCACCACAGCGCATAATCAGTGCCAGTGGTGGTAAGGGGACTTTTCCTTTAAGTTTCATTTTGTCTCAAGTTTAAGTTCAAGTTCAGGACAGCAATTCTCCCATATAAGGAAATAAGGTGCAGCAAAGCAAAAAACACAACACAAAATGCAGAAAACCAAAGACTGAATAAACACGTTACAGTAACTCAAACAACAGCACCAGATACTGGAAACTAGGGAAGGAAACTAGGACGTGATGAGAAGACTCTCTATTCCTGGCGCTCTTACTCACAGGGTTGCGTTTGGCGATTTCTGATAGGCCGTCCGTCTCCTGGACTTTGGACTGGAGCCAGTAGAAACGGAACTCGGTCTGTTGATGAGAAAACAAGCACTGTAAACAAAACCCCTATTTTTCCCCCCCGAATCCTGAGCCAATGAGATGGGCAACGTGGCAAAAAAAAGCACATCTGTGGCCCAGACTTTGCTACTTGAGCAATTAGACAAGCATTCCTGGATTGCTGGTGGATTAGAAGCTGGCCTTACCGGGCAGTCGTAGACCGGGTGGCCTCTCCAGCACATGACATCCAGGATGTAGTACGTTCTGTCCACTTCACTGTAAATGCAGTCCAGGATCGTGTAGTCTGCGTGGTCCACACAAAGAAAGGGCAATTTACATTTATTCACTAAATGAAAATGCGAGGAGAAGACTTCCTCAAGACAACCTCATAGAACAAAATGACTTTAACATACCATATCTGTGTGGATTTTGACAGAATTACTGATAACAGTGCTACAAAAGTTTCAAATTCTGATGTATTTAGTTATGCAAATCCTTTTTTGGTCCACCATCAACCACCTGCGCACAAAAAAAGGCTAAAAAGAGCTTGTTCATAAGTCAAAAAACAATAAGGACAAAGCTGTATCAATCTAAACTCTGATTTAGTTTATCTGACCCCTTGATTTTTCCCCCTTTTCCCCAAAAACTCAACTCACTATACTTACTGTTTCATCAAATGGCAATAGTCTTTTTTTTCCACAAACATTTCCTCATAATTCAGCCATACCTTCTTCCTCTGTACGACTTACATTTAAAATCTAAGTTTGAAGAACATGAAACTGAAATAGAAATAAACTGAACCGGAGAGTTGGCTTGTGTTGCTAAAACACTGCTGTGGTCCACTATAATAAACCACTGCCCACCTACCTTTTCCCATGGCAGAGTTGTGTCGGTTCCCACCGGGCAGCAGGGAGGGGAAACGGTTCACACAGTAGCCACTTTTAGTGTACGCTGCGGTGGAGCCCTTCAGACAAAAACCACAGAGACAGAGACGAGAGTCGATTAAGTTGTTGGTTATATATGGCTTTCATGTACATGTAGCATTATGACTATCATAATTTAGTGTTAAAATTGAACACTCAGGACCCCAGGTGAGGCCACATAAAGTGCATAATATGTGTGATATGTAATCTGATTTTAGCAAATATGGGCCTAAAAAAGAGAATATTATATTCTGTACAATGACCAAACACTATAATTTTGTTAGTTGTTACTAGTGATTTACTTGGATCTGAACTGAATTTCATATAATCTATACAGTGTAGTGGTATAACAATAAAAGCATAATTGCTAGAGCTGGAATGATTAGTCAGTCATTCCATTAGTCATAATATGAACTCACTGAAATCTCAAAACTCCTGAATTATGACAGAATTTTTTAAAAATCACAGTTTTCTCTATTTAAAGCTCCCTACATGCACTTAACGCGAAACATATTTAAACTCACGAGACAACTTTATGAGTGTAAGTGCTAAGGTCGTGAGAATAATGGGACCTAAAAATGGGGTCACAGATCAGAGGACGTTAAGAGGTGGTCCTATAAGTCATGAAACCCCAAACTTACAATTCCCAGGAGCTGTGCAGGAATTTATTCAGCAGTGTCACATTATGTCACTCTTGACAAATAAATGTGAATGCTCACAAGCGGCCGGGCGAAATGGGTCAACCCTCAAGCAACGGAAACCATCTGTCGGTTCTACTTTTCAGCCAGTCGCCAGTTCTCGTTTTGTAAAGAGTGCGGTGCCGCGGTGTTTCACAGAGGTGTCGTCAATGAGGTCGAAGTCTGAAATAATGATTGAGGAACCAGATGACTGTGTGATGCGACAGATGCTTGCATCACAGGGTGTGGAGAGTCAACGATACCAGGCTTGTGTGTGGTAAGAAAGGAAAACTGTATGACAGCATCGCTGTACCAAAGAACCAGAAATCTCCATCTAACACTGATAAGCTTTTTTATTACTCATAGACCACGAGAGTGAGACACTTTTTTTTCTGTGGTAGTGCTGAATGTAAAACAACTACCTCATTTGCCTCGTACTGTGGTGTTGTAAGGCAGCAGAATGGAAAAGTTTGGACTTTTTTTTTTCACGAGAAATTATCAAGAGCTAATTTCACTTCTTATTTACGTCTTGATGACAACTTTGCAAATAGTGGAGGAGGATATTAATGCTTACAGAGGGAAGTGAAAAAAAAGAATAAAAAAAACTGTTTGATGGAAGGCTTCGTTCCAGCATCAATCCAAAGTGCTCAGCTACATAAGGAGAAGCAACGCTGACATGAACATTGGCCGAGTCCACAGCAGGAACCACTGATATAGAAAAGCCTTTGTTTGTTTGGCTAAATGCCTCCCAGAGTAAAATTTTACACACAGACAGTCTACCTCTCCTTTTTAATGACAATCTCTCAGTTGTTCCTGCATTACAATCTAATGACATAATTTACATTTACATCAACATAATGACCTCTCTGATTTTTTCAAATGAAAGACGAAACTCTATATGGCTCAATACAACTGTCATTACGACATCTGTGTCGGCTGCGTGTCTGACACAACGTTCTTTAGGTACCGTTTTGTGTCAAGGCCAAACACAAATGGGTAAATCTCACTAGCTATACATGCAACTGTATATTTTATGTGGATAAAACTGCCTCATGTAGAAACTCTGACTCAGATTTATGCTCATTTTATGGTTGATACAGGTCTGTTTTTGCACCTTACGTACACAAATCCTCATCAGGCTTACCAATTTCTTTGGCACATTTCTTGGAAAAATTCTTCTGCCTGGCCACGTTATTAATTCTGTATAAGGTTGCTCAGACAAGTGGCTCATCTTACTCACAGGCACAACTCACCTCATTCTTGCCAGGAATGAAGCATTGAATTTAGAAGCAATACGTGCAAAGTACAATAAACCTCTCAAGCTATCGATCCACTGCAGCTGCGAGAGCGTATTTAAATTGACTGCCGCTGTTGATGCTAATCAGATGTTGAAAATGGTGAGACTTCCGATCGGGGCTGAAAAATGACACATCAAAAACCGCAATGACAGAAAAGCTTCATATAACTACCCATAGAATCTCAGCTGGGTTTGATTGACACGTGGTGAATAATCAGTGAGGTGCATGCAAACACGAGAATGAACAAAATGGTGCAGCGACGGATTGCATGAACCACTGCAGATGCACTTGCAGTTGCGGTCGCAGGTTCTTACCTTGGAGGCGACAATAAGAGATCTTTTCCCCACAGGACAGACCACCATCAGCCAATCAGTGTCCAGGTCTGATGGGACGTCCACAAGCCACTCTGACAGCATGAGCTACGAAGGGAGAGGAAGTATTTTAACAAAGCGCCTCATCTTCATCAGCACTGTATTCAAGAGTACAAAAATGACAATGTCAAATCTGGTGAGGTTTTTCATTCTAGAAACTCAAGCGCCCCCTGCTGGCCAACTTGAAGAACGCAACAGAGATGCTGTACTGTGCCTTCACACATACGTGAATAAGAAGAGTGTCTCTTAGCAATAACATGTCGGACACCAACCTGGTTTGCGTAATGTTTTGGCAGCTTCCTCCTCTCAATCTCCATCCCCTCCTCCTCTTTGTTGTCATCTTGCTCCCGCTCCCCCTCCTCCTGTTTCTCCATGTCCTCCTCCCCATCGCTGTCTGCCCCTGTCCAGTCCCCATCGGCCAGACGTCGCGCATGGTTGACATAGTTTAATCTCTTACTATGATTAGTAAAAGAAGAAGAACATATTTACATGCTGCCACTGTGGCATCATTTCAAAAGGTGAAAATGTCTGCATGATTTACCTGCACACAAGATATAGCAGTTGTCGAAAACATTAAAATATGCATTTAAACTGATGATCAGTGTGTCTTGGATGTAGTATCAGCAGTGTATAGAAACAGTGTGAAGCAGAATAAAAACAGTAAAGAGACCGTGCTCGAAAGACTGCAGCTATTTTATTACATCTCCGAAAAAAAAAACCTTACAAAATAAACTTATGCTCTGTAAAAGTAAAAACTACTTCACGTGTTAATACAGAAGTAAAAAGGTCATAAAAACACTATTAATATTAACTATGTATCAGAATAATTTTGACTTGAATTACTGACTCCAGACTAGATGACTTCTAACCCAGAGTGAATAAGCTTGATGATGTGAACTAACAGCACCTCTTCGATGAATTAAATAGTGAATTGCAGGAACATTTACCTTTTCTGCAGGTCAAGGAAGCGCCGGCGTCGCTCGCTCTGCTCCAGCACGCTGTACTTGCTCTTGTACTGGGCCAGTCGAGGGTGTGGGCCGGCCGTGCTGTTGGGCTCTTTGGACACAGCAAAGCTGGTCGAGAGGGCTTTGGTCAGGTCATCCATGGGGACTCTGAAAAATCAATACACCAGTGGTTATGTAAGCTCATACTCTCCTCTCTTAGAGATCGACCATGCCTGATCCTGCGACTACAGGAGGTGCTGCGACTCTAAGGAAATGTGGACAGTGAATTAATGAATAATCAATATGTGTGAGCCTGAAAATAAAAGCAGTGGCACTTTTAGTGGCACATGTCATTAATAATCTTGAAGAATGGACTGTACTTCTGTTTGCTACATAACTTGGGAACTAACTAACATAACGGTATTGCACGATAATAAAAAAAGCTTCAGCCTATGTGTGATTCTGAGGCAAAGGTGTACACATCTTTCACTGCAGAAATGTCCTCAATCTGGCAGTGCAGCCTTTTCCAGTTAAAATCTGTCTGACATCTGACTGATGGCACACATGTTCATGTAGCCGTTTGTGTGTGCATCAGACTTTTGAGTGCTTTGGTCTGCGCAAAAGTTTATCTGAAATGGACAACAGTTTTAAAATGCAATATAAAAACATACAAATTATAATTATCAACATCTTTCTGTTCAGCAGTTTGCCCTTTTATGTGCGTGTTTACACAGATGCACTGCAGGGTTCACATATTTTCCCTACTTGCCTCAGTTGATAACATGTCAGAAACTAAGGCCTGCAACAATTCAGATATAATCAAAACTCTACTCTACTCTATAATCTATAATTTTCAACGATATAACAGAGAAAGACAGCAGATCATCACATCTGAGAAGCTGGAACCAGATGCCTACTTTTTTGGCATGTGAAGAGACTTAAATTTGTAATCAATAATCATAGACATAAGTCATTTCTTTTACCTCGATTGGAAAATTGATGAATCGATTAACCCCTTCAGCATTAATATAGTTTGCTCATTACAGTCTCTAGTGGGGCATCATCATGAGATCATGACAGTATCACGACCCAACAACACAGCCAATGCAACGTGTAAAGACATAATTTATGGCACTTATTGATCATTTATTTGTCCCAATTTCCCTTGACAGAGGTCAGGCGCCACACCACAGAAGAAGTGGACTAACATCACTGCTAAATAAGTTACACGCTGAGCTACAACAGCTTAATATACAGCTGAATAACTGTACTGTCAATACGTCACTGTATTCTTTACACATGACGAATATTCTCTCAAATTTAGTTACAGCTCATCTGGAATGGAGGCTGGGGAGGGGGGCGGGGGGGTCAAGAAAGGGGGCTTAAAAAAAAAGCCCGGGGACTCTGCTGCAGTCACGTTAGCAGCTAGCATCGTGCTAACCATGCTAGCAGCGACCGCCCGTTGGCAAGGCCGATTATTCTAGAGCGTGACGTCCCCGTGTCAGTTTGTTCCCGACAACGTGGAACCCAGCGGGGACCGGAGGACACAAAGTAGCGAGTGGTCAGATGGAACCTTCCGTTCTCACGTACCTGAGACATTCAGGGAGGAGGAGGCGGCTGCTGCTGTTGCTGCTGCTTCAGCGTCACGACGTCATGTTTCCCACCGGCGGCGACAATAGGTTGGCCGATCAAACGCAGCAAACTATCCCGGAGTTCGACGACGCCAACATCTGCACGTCATGTCTGACAGGGGTTCAGACAAAAAATAAGTGTGTATAGGACTCTGTATTATTATACAGTTGAAGCAGCGTAAAACGTATTTAGATTATTTAGTAACACCACAATATAATCACTTGATCTTTCTCAGTTTTACACAGATTCCTTTATTGCAAAATGGCCATACATTTCACTGTGATTACACCCAATGTGATTTTAGGGAGGAAAGTAAAGTTGACTGCAAGTTGTAAGATGCAAGATGTAAAATCCTCAATTATTATCATTAAAACGTATTTTAAGTATCAAAGGCAGAAGTACTCAAGTGTTAAATGACAATATTAACACTCCATTATTGCTGAATGAATATAAGCAGTGCTATTATGGGGCTGGTGGAGGTGGAGCTGCTTTCAGATACTTCACATGCTATTTGATAGTTTAAAACACAACAATTCCTAAATCTATTAATTTTATTAACAGTTTTTGTCAGTTGAGTCAATTTTGGACTTTGAGTCCATTGTTGTCATGTTATACAGGCCATAATGTCACAATATTTGTAGGAAAACATACAATTAATAAAAAATTGTTGGTAGAAGTAGCAGTAATAATACTGATGGTAATAAAAGTCACAGTCATTACATTATTATTAGCATCATTACCTTTCAACCTACTCTTCACTCATCCATCGCTTCATTAACACAATAACATATAACTTTCTATTGTATTGTACTATATGTTCTATTGTATATTTTATTGTATATTTCTTATAGTTGTATATTTACTTAAGTGTAATAATTAATCCATTATGACTCTTGTTTTTTTATTTGATTTCTTTATTTTTTGTATGAGTGTTCATATTCTTGTTACTTTTTTTGTATTATTTGAAGGAGCATGTTTCATGTACTCGCATGTTGTGGTTAATAATCGCTTCCACCTGTTGGGGGCGGTGTTGAGCCAGTTTCTCCTCCTTCAAAGGACATAAAGGAGCTGATGAAAAAAAAGGAAAAGAAAAGGCGAACTTGCCTTCAATTGTCCGAGCCTAACGTCATGGAAAGAGTTACTTTGTTGCAGCGCTCACAGGAATGAACCGAGCCGCGATGGCTGCCGATCCTCTGTAGAAGGAGCTCGCTTCCTCCGCGCCGTTGTTGTTGGCGTTTGTTTTATTATTATTATTTTTTTTTACTGTTGTTTTATTTTGAAGGATCGAAGATGCGCAGGAACCTGTTTACGAGGAGAGGGCAGGAGCTCGGAGTGTGAGGGAATGCGGAGCGGGCTCGGAGGGGGGATGCCATTGCTCGCCCCTCTGCCTTTCTGCACGCCGGGTTACTTTGTCCTGGAGGGATCTGCCGCTTTTCTTTCCCGAGAAACAAGTGTTCGCTTCCAGGGTCCAGTTCGGGAGGATTAAACGCAGCATCGGGGCTCTGTGGTGAAAAGCAGCTCTGTTTTTTTTCCTGAACCTGTTGTGTTTGTGATGTAAGAGCAGGCGGAAAGTATTGTTATGAGGGAGCTCACGTGTTATTTTGTTGCTTATTATTAGTTAGACATTTGCACAGATAAGAAGGAAACAGAGGCTCAATGGGCTGAGGCTGCTGCTGATCACAGAGGGCACATTTTTAGACTTTTGTTTTTGTCATACTTTTTTTTTTACCTAAACTGTTGACGCCCTCTGTCTTTACTTTGGTCATTAATTTCACATAAGCCTCTTTCTGCTGCTGCACGCTCAAGCCCAACAGCTGCCATGTAACTTGAGATGAGTTTAAATATTACAGTGACCCAGTGTCAGATGTTTCTACCGCAGCATGCATCAGGGCAGTAGCGTCGGTGTGATCTAGGCACTATGTCCGTGTAGAGTTTTAGAGCTGCTTTGCGACCCACCGGAGTGTCAAGATGTCAGTGAAAGCCAAGGCCATCTACACTTTTCAAAGCGAAAACAAAGAGGAGATCAGCATCCAGGAGAACGAGGAACTGGTCATCTTTGATGAGAACTCGGTGGACGGCTGGTTCCAGGGGGAGAACAGCCGGGGGGAGAGGGGTCTCTTCCCGGCATCCTACGTGGAGATTATTCGCACCCGCTCCAACTCCAACGTGACCGACTGCTCCATCAGCCCGGCGGGATCTTTAGGAAATGACTCCTCCTATTTCCCCTCCACCCCAAACACCCCTCTGCACTTGCAGCAGAGCTACTATGATGACGACGACGATGACTGGGACGACTGGGACGACAGGTCAACGGTGGTGGATGATGGCGACCACCCTAGGAGCCCCGGGGCCAATGGACATGCCCATCAAAGCCCGCTGTCCAACAACCCCAATGTGCACTACCGGGCCAAACCACACATGGAGAGGCAGGACAGCATCTCCAGCTCCAGGAAAGGCAGCATGGTGGGCAGGAACTTGAACAGATTTTCCAGCTTCGTCCGCTCGGGGGTCGAAGCGTTTGTTTTGGGTGATGTACCCATGATGGCAAAGATAGCCGAGTCGTACACCATCGAGATGTCTCCCTTAGGGCCCCGGTGGAAGGAGAGCCCTCAGCCTTTCTCCTGCTCCATTGAAGACCCCACAAAACAGACAAAGTTCAAGGGCATCAAGACGTACATTTCGTACCGGGTCACACCGAGCCACACTGGGCGTCCCGTCTACAGGCGCTACAAACACTTTGACTGGCTGTACAACCGCCTGCTGCACAAGTTCACTGTGATCTCTGTGCCTCACCTGCCCGAGAAGCAGGCCACGGGGCGCTTTGAAGAGGACTTCATCGAGAAGCGAAAGAGGCGGCTGATACTGTGGATGAACCACATGACCAGCCACCCAGTCCTCTCCCAGTATGAAGGCTTTGAGCACTTTCTGATGTGCGCTGATGACAAGCAGTGGAAACTGGGCAAGAGGCGGGCGGAGAAGGACGAGATGGTGGGCGCCCACTTCATGTTGACCCTCCAGATCCCCAACGAGCATCAGGACCTTCAGGATGTAGAGGAGCGGATCGACTCTTTCAAGGCCTTTGCTAAGAAAATGGATGACAGCGTAATGCAGCTCACACACGTTGCCTCGGAGCTGGTGCGTAAGCACCTGGGTGGGTTCAGGAAGGAGTTCCAGCGGCTTGGAAATGCCTTCCAGTCCATCAGCCAGGCATTCATGCTGGACCCTCCCCACAGCTCAGAGTCCTTCAACAACGCCATCTCCCATACAGGCCGCACCTATGAGAACATTGGAGAGATGTTTGCAGAGCAACCTAAATATGACCTCTTCCATATGCTGGACAAGCTGTCGCTCTACCAAGGCCTGCTCGCCAACTTCCCCGACATTATTCATCTGCAGAAAGGTAAAATCATCCAACAGAGTGTTTTCCTATGTTCTTTTGCATGCAGACTCAATGAAAAGAAAAGTGCAAATGTAGCAACAGTAAAAAATGTCATTGACGTGGATATTCATAACCAACACAGATGTTTGGAGGTGTCCTCAGCCTCCCATCTGACTTTTATATCTGTAACTTTGCTCACATGTCAACTGAATGGCCAGCTCCAGTTTTTCCAACCATCAGCTCAAATAATGTGCCTGTCATGTCACGTCACTTACAATTAACCCGAAGAAATAGTGTTGTTGACGTCTCTCCAAAGTTCTAGCAGGTTGTTATTGAACCAAAATACACAAACACCGACCCACCAATAAGTCTGCATTGTTTTTCTGTCTCCTTTAACAGAGACAAGCAGCAGTTAGACTGGGAAAGTGTTGCAAAAGCTTCAGTTATGATGAAGAATAATATACAAACTGTCCACTAATGGGAACAAACTATGCTGATGCCCTGTGACACGTTTTGTTTCTCAGCCCTAGCTATTTATTTTGTCACGGATGACAGATTAGGTCAGGTTTTGCCTCCAGCGCCTCCCCTCCCCTCATCGCAGACGCTCACATGCAGTCGCACACCGTCTGAAGAATGAAAGCGGTGTCAGTATGTGCCATGTGTCAGTCTGGGAAGAATATTTGGTCGGAGCGTTTGCCCGCAGGGGCTGAAGTCATTTGCTCCACCTCCTCGGCCTCCATCCAACCCAGTTATTTTGATAATTGAATGATCATTTCAGTCCTTTTTCAGTCAAAAATATTAAACGCTCTCTTGATTTATGCTTCTCAAATATGCCAATTTGATGCCGTCCTTCACTTTGAACTTTTGGTCGAAGTGAAAACGTTACGATGACATATAACATCATACCCCAAGTGTATTAGTCAGTAGTGCACATAGTCCAAACTGTGTATGTATCAAGGAGCTCACCTTTTTATTGCTACATGTTACTTTATCATGTATCAGTACTTAATATTAGTACTTTAGAGAGTGTGTGTATAGCAGCAGCCATTAGAGACTGACAATAATCTGACTAAAAATAAGTGATATAA
>JAOXYL010000090.1:4902943-4943845 GCA_028564955.1 Terapon puta | reverse complement strand
TTAGTACTTTAGAGAGTGTGTGTATAGCAGCAGCCATTAGAGACTGACAATAATCTGACTAAAAATAAGTGATATAACAAAGAAATATAACAAAACTATATTGCGACTAAAATGGGGTGTGTTTTGTTTTAGAAATTCACCACAGATTCCTCTAGATTCGGTTTCACAGATGGAGAGACAAATAAGCCGGAGCTGTGTTGTAGTGCAACATGACAACTAGCAGCCATGATGTGACACCTGAGAGGTAAAAGCTGGGCTGTCAGAATAGTGAATATCAAATGGTGTCCTTGGTAGGTTCAGAATTTCATTAGATATCTGTGGATCTGATGAATAAATGGTAAATTCACATTTACTGAACATTCAGTATCGCAGTAGGATAGAAAGCAGTTTTTTTTTCAGTTAATTTTGGTAACACACTTGGTGCTTGGCAGCAGTCATTCCTGCGGTCTTTTAATTTGGCGGTTCTCAGAGGACAGCTTGCTGACATCTTTATCCTTCTTCCAGTGGCTGTATCATCAAGATTTGCTCTATATTGCTATTTTAAGGCATGAATCTTGGCTCCCAACGTGTTCTTGTCAGCAGATGTTTTTGTGATCAGTATTTTTGTGTAGCGATACACACCAGTCTGGGCCCAGCACTCACCCCCACCACCCCCTACTTCTCTTTCTGTAAGAATCACACCTCTCATATGTAAACGTGGCACAGTGGAGTCAGGTAAAGTTTCCTCGGGGCATAGCTTTTCAAGGAGCGGTTCAGCTTGTTTGCGGTTATCAGCTGGGAGTGACAGCACTGTGACAGGTGAGGCTCCCTGCAGCGAATGTCGGAGAGTCACTGCTCATATTGGATTGCCACGATTGCAGTCAGTGGCTTATTTTACTCTCACGTATGAGCATAATGTTGTTTAATCAGTAACCTTATTGGAAAAAAAAAAAAATCATAAAGCGTGCCGTTGTCTGTAACGTTCCTGATTTGAATATTCTGACGGGTGTGTTTGTGATGATTTTCATAAACCTTTCACTGAAATCTTACCTCCGCTCAGGTCGCACACTGCTGCTCCACGTCGGTCGAAGCATGTCTGTGTCAGCTCTCAGCTCTTCTCTTAAAAATGGAAACATCTTGCTCATAAGACAAAGAAATGGTGGTGGGTGTTGTTCTGAATTTTGCTCTTTTTGCAGTTATGTTTGGTAATTTCATGAATGGTAACACCTTTTCTTTACCCTTAAAAGATGAAATAGGTGAAATATTATATATATTTTTAGAATCCCCAAATTATTTTGTAGAATCATCTTAAATAAAGAGATGCTGATTGTACAAGCCAAACTTTCTTTTGTTTCCAAATGATGCAAATAATAATGTTTAATAGTTCAAAGGATCATGAAGGAAATGGACAACTGACCCTAAGTTTAATAACCTTTATTATCTGTGGCAAATGCTGTCAACATACTTGTGTATATGACACGCGTTGCTCAACATGCAAATGTTTTTGCAGCTCAGCTGTTCTCCAAAATAGACCTTTTCATATTCATGCAGAAGTAGGGCTGTGAATTCCCAGAGAGTTGGCTTTTCTTCCTTCATTTGCTCGTTACGTTAGCTCTGAAAGTTGACACTGCTGCTTGCTCTTACTAAACAAGACCGGTTCTTGATTTAAATCTTAACTTTGCCAAGTTTAGACTATTTTGGGTAGGCTGAGTTCTTGCACAGCTGGTTGTGTTTCGACAAAACATTTAAGAGGCTTGGCTCCTTTCGTCAAATAAAGCAGTATAAAAGCCTGTATTGCTCCAAGATATTTAAAGGAATATTACATTGGTATCTGCACTAACTCAGGTATTGTATAGGTAACAGTCTTAAAAAAAAGGTACCCAACTGAAGTCAAAAGACAACAAATTCTTTACAGGAGGAGGTTGAGCAGCGGTGTTTTTGTGCAGGCAGAGACGTTTTCCCTCTGCTGAGTCTTCCCTGCCGGCCCAGATAACTCCTGGTGATGTGACTTGTGTTCTGCTGAACCAGATACAGCTGTGGCAACACTCAGAACACACAGAACTGAGGTCAACCTTTTCCGGTTCACTCCTCCTCCTCATCTCCTTATTGCTTCTTTCCTGCCTGACTTTCCCCTTCGCTGAGGTCTGTAGGAGCTGCTTTTAAAACCGTGATCCTGGTGAGCACGTGAATTGCAGGAATGCTCCCCGACTTTGAGGTGCGGCGTCGGGCATGTGGCCTTGATAAAACGGATCAAGGGAGGGGAAGGTCTCGGGTAATCTCAGAAAAATGGCGGGGTGTGCACCATGCATCCCACTTATCCCCACTTTCTTCCTCTCGTTTCTTTTGGGTTCTGCTCTTGCTCAAGTCAGCGCGTCACTAAAGCTTCACCTCTGTCTCGTTATCCTCCTCATGTCTGTCTTTTTCTTTTCATCTTTTTTCTTCGCTCACGTTTCCCCACTAAAGACATTCGCATCAAAAATGTCTGTCCGGGTGGCTGCACTGGTTCCATTAATGGAGAAGGTAAATCTAGTCTCGGACTCAACCAGCAGTGCACCACTCTACTTTGAAGCTCTGCCAAAGCTAATCCCATTGTTAGACCATGATCTCGTTTGAATACAGTTGAAAAATCTTGACCTAAAGGGTTAATGGGACTGTGTTGCTATGGAATAAAGGGCCTCTGAGGCATTAGTGTGACAGGCAGATGTGAGCTCTGCTGGCCACGACCGCACTGCCTGTTACAATTACTTGTTTGTTGGCGAATCTGGCCCCTAAAATTTATTTTATTGGCTCTGTTCTGCTGAATGAATAGCACTTGCTTTGACTGTACATAGCCCTGAAAATGAGGAATGCTTTTCTGGCATCGATCCGCTTTTATAGATTCAATAGTGTTGTCTGTGGAAGCAAAGTCACACGGACGGTAAGTGCGACAGGTATTCGTGAGAATGCAGCAGATATCATGTTTTGTTGAATTTGTACCACTTGGCAACAGCCGATGGACTAATCGGACACAAAACCACCTGTCGGTGCTTTGAATGAATACAAAAGGGTTTCACAATAGAGTGAAACCAACCCGCCCCGCTGTCTGGGTATCAGTTCAGTGTGACCTGATCACATGGTGCTTAAGAAGAAATCTGAAGCGTCGGCCCTGCACGAGGTCTGCATCACCTGCGTCCTCGGAGCGATATATCGTTACTGTTAAATTCTCAAGGACAAAGCAAAACGACAAAGAATTTTGACATTACGCTGAACTGCGTATTGTGGGCTACCTAGACAAAGCCACATCTGAGTAACGGCAGATTTAAACCCTGAAGTAAAAAGGTTATAAATCAAATAAAAAGAAAGACAAATGTTCTGTAGTATTCTGCTGGGCCTTTCTCAAGATGAATGCACCAGACTTTAGTTGTTCTCCTTTTTATCTTGACTCATTTTCTTGGCATTTAGACGGTTCTGAACCACAGAAAGCGTGGTGTCTCTCCCCCCCTCAGCTGTTGCTGATAGTGGGATAAAACCCTGCGTGATCCACACCAGAGCGGAGCATTATGCAGCCTAAGAATGAGCTCGCTCCCCTGGGACGCCTCCAGCGCACCCAGCCAGACTTTTAATCTGGACAAGAGGTTAGTTGTCCTCCATATGGCAACACATTACTGAACCACATGCGGCCCCTATCAGTTTGAAGGAAGCGGCTTTTTGCTGCCAGCTCTGAGGGAACGCGGGTGCCAAACGCCCCCTTGATCTGCGCCGACAGCAGAGGGACGTCTGACTTCCAGGGTTCTGGGTCTTTGTGTGTTTTGTCTGAACAGTTCTCAATATTGCTTAGCTGACCAGGAGCTCATAGCGTGTTTATATTGTCTGGCAAACATGTTAGAGATTAACATTCCAGCGCGCTGCTTACAACACACAAGAAAATACTGCACTGTCAGCAGGCAGACAAACCTCAATCTGCGAAGCCGGGCTAAGGTTTTGGGGAGCGTGCAGTGGCCCGGCTCTTGCACCTTCTGAGCGTTGATTGCATGTTATTTCGCTGGCTCCGTTCCCCTTTGCTGACTGTGGTGACTATGGAGAGCAAATGTTTTCCCTCTCTCCCTGTTTGCTCGCTCATAAATTTCGACAAAGCCGAGGCTCCCGTCTTCACGCACGCTGTCTATCGGAGCGCTCCAGCATTCCTGTCTGAGTTGGCCCCCGCGCGCTGTTGTTTCACACTGGAGGAGATCGCAAATGTCGCCAAGAACGCGGGTGACTTTTCCACCTCCCTGATCCTCCTCTCAAAGAGCTAGAGACTGTGGCTGAGTGGCATCAGACTGAAAAAAGGCATGAGGTAAGACGGTAAGGTTATACTGGAAAGAGCATTGCCACAGTGTCTTGATGCCTCATAGGTTATTATATGAGCCAATGAGGCTGGACAAACAAATGCAGCCTCCTCATTCATTTCAATGGGACCAATGCACCGATCATGGTGTGGTTGTGCCATTCTGTAGCGCCGGTTCAGTGCCCATATAGCACTCCTTCCTGGTAAGACTCGGAGCCATTTTGACCGTTTTGATCCCACTGCCCCCATTAAACCTGTTTCCAGGTGACTCAGGCAGCTGTTTTTGGTGAAGAGAAATGTAATTAATGAAAGGATACTGAAGAATTTAGCAGCTCAAGATGTCAGATGTGTTTTTCAAGAGGTTGGCAGAGACCACAGCAGAGGTAAAACGGGACTCAGCGATGCTACGTGTCTGGTTGTTCGAACAGGCGATTATGTTTGCTGTGTCAGCTTTATAAAGTGATATATGTCAGATGTTGAGTTTTCAGCTTGTTCTACAGCCTCCAAGTGGCCAAAAAAATCAGTTAATGAGGCTCAAACGCAGCGGTGATTTCAGTCTGAAAGCGAGTATGACGTGGGCGCTTATTGATTAGCGCGATCCCCTCACAGCCGGAGGTGGCCAGTCGTTTCTTGGCTTTTCCCTGTGGCGGAGTTTGCATGTTCTCTCTCTGCAGGTTTCTCTGTGTGCATGTCTTTGGCTCGTGGTGGACTAACAACCGGTCCACGGCATACCCGGCCTCTCGCCCACCGCGCTCTGGGAAGCCCCCAGCTTCGCTCCCTGCCAATCCTCGCCAGGGAAAGGCGCTTTTGGGGAGGTTCACTCTTGCATTGTCTTGAATGGAAGGAAAATAAAAGTCACTGCCATCGTGTTTTGATCAGTTCATTTCTTGGCATCACGTTTACCGGTTAGCTCACAGATCATGATTGAGTTTTTTGGCTGCCTTCGTTGAACTCCAGTGCAGCTAAAGTACATAACAAAAGAAAGAAGCTTCATCTTCTTTATGTTGAACTGAAAGGCAGCATGTATGTGTTTTAAATCTCAGTGCAGTGCTGCCGTAGCCATGGCCACGCTGAAACGATGCTCCCGGTCGCCATGGAGACGGCGCCCACTGGTGTTTTCTCGCGCCGCGATGGTGTGCGAACGAGCAGTTACAAAAGCCGAGACGTTGGAAAGTCCTTGTCATGTCGGCGAAGGATGGATGGAGATGAAGTTATTGTGTCGGCAAGGACAACTAACATCCTCATCGGCCAAACATCTTTCATCACAGGAACATCTTGTGCGTGTGTGTGTTCTTGATGTTTTTGGTTTTGCTTCTCTCGAGCCATTGCAACACCCCTCTGTAGACAGAAGTAAGAGAGCCGACACACAGAGGAAACAATACATCTGTTCCGACATAAAGCTGCTGTTATAAATTAATTTAATCGAATGGATTTTCTTTGTCAGGATCAGAAACAGAAGAGAAAGCTTTCAGGCCTGGAGGCATTTCGAGATGTCCCAACAAAGAGTAAACCGATACTAATAAATTATACAAATATATTATGATGTCACAGTTAATGTTGGCACCGGCTTTGTTTAACTTGATGTGTAATAGCATAATAGTTTTTTTTTTTTTTTGGTCTGGAAAGCCTGCATTCAAAACTCACCAGAAAGCTGGCCATTTAGTCACAATCTGGAAATCCCAAATATTTTCACCCATTTCAAGTCCAGCTTTTGATTTCACTGCGTCAACACCCCGATCGGAGGAAATCAGAGATGAAAAAGGGGTTGAGGCGAATCCCTTTGCACAGGAACGTTGCAAGATAAACACAGGGCTGTTAGAGGAGATGAATTATGTTTAGCTTCAGGATCACAGCCGAGCACATCCCGTTTCTGATAAACAAATACATCTGATAGGAACATGTCAGACACGAGCCTGGATTTATAACACGAAAGTAAAGCGTATAATAACTTTCTGATCGGACTCTTTCTACATATATAAAGAAAAAGAAACATCTGTTGGACATCCTTTTGCGTGGCTTCAATTAATAACTTCAGTTTGAGCTTCGTGCCTTTTTTTTTCGGTGAAGGGGAACGGGGTGAAGTTGCCCGGTCGCAGATTTAAGTGTTTCTGGCGAGTGACTCTCCCGTGCAGGCGAGAGAGGGTGGTTCTGTTATAAACATTCCTCATCCCTGAAGTAATGAAAGAAACGAAAAAAGAAAAAATCAAATAATCGGAACTATTTGTTTCAGTATCCCAGTCCTCTGAGTAAAATCTCAAAGTTAACCGGACAAAGGATCTTTGACATAGATAAAAAAAAAAAAAAAAAAAAAACTCCAGCTCTTTTTTATCTGTCTCTCTTTGGCTGGCGTAAACACTGTTACTGTTCGCTTACTCAGCACTGGGCTTTTTTTTTTTCGCGTGTTTGTGTGCACTGGAGGCTTTTAAGGCCTACTTTAAACACTGGCAGATATGACCGAGTCCTTTCGACCCCGTCATGCATTCTTGAAGCCGCGTCCCATTTTCCTCTCCTCTGCTCCTCTCATCTAATGCTTCCTCGTCCTGTTTCACATTTTCTGCACACATTGTTCCTTTCCTGTCCTGTTTTTTTTTCTTTTTTTCTTCCCCTCCTTTTTCGATTTCCCCTCCTCTGTCATGATTAAATGTCAGTATTTATCTTGTTATTAGAGACTTAGCGCCTTGTCATTTCTCTAAAAGCTTTCTCTTTAGTTTGCTTCGCATCAAGTTCAGCTTTGGCAAACTTGGAGAGGCTGAATTTGTGCCGCCCTGACAGCGCCGACCTTTGAGGGAACAGAGGGGCGAAATTGGAGGGAGCTAATTTTGTTTACTCTGCTGCTCCATCCACTTTTATTTAACCTTTCTCTACTCAGAAAAGCCCCCCCCACCCATGTCAGGATTAGCTGAGGAGTAAATGAAGGGAAGCTCTGCACGCTCAACTCCACCAGATAACCTCTGTAGCGTGCACAAGGTTGAAAGAGCATCACATGATTGGCCTTAATAGAGAACACCTGCATCCATGAGTTGAACCTGTGAGGCTGAGCATCATGGGGATTGTAGTTCTGAGTCTAGTGGACTACAAACTAAAGCCATGGAGACTGTCATGAAGCACCAGGCTTATTAAATATCAAATATCACATCTGAATGTGCTTAACAAGATGGAAAACAGAACAATAGAAATGCATCATTTGTAAAATAAAATCAGCTCATCATCAACACAGCTGATATACAGTCCATTACACTTTACTCATGACAAAATCCTCCCGTGCCTCGAAGAAAGTCTCAGATCGAAAGCTTGCAAATGAAGAAACATTTTGCTCAGTTTTTTTTTGTGTCTTTTGAATTTACTGAAGGACCTTTTCATTTCTTTAGAGACTCTTGATTGACTTATAGATTGGATAAGATTGGCAGGGAGCAAATTCAAGTTTTATACAGTCCTGAGAAGGCGATTGTGCCACAGTAGGTGGACCTGTTTGGGCGTTAGTTCACTGTCCAGCCCTGTGAATTCACATCTTTCGCAGACTCACACATGCATGTCTTTTTTTTTTTTGTAGTTGACGTTTTTTTTTTTGTTTTGTTGCTCTTTTCGTTCATGTTTTTGTAGAGGTCGTCCGAGAGCAAATGTCTCATCAGTTCACTGCAGTGCTTGTCACAGACGTCAGCCCCACCACACACACACACACACGGGGCCCTTTACTAATGGTCAGTGTTTTGTGGTGACAAGCCTCATTTGTCCTTTTTGAAAAGAAATGTTTACTTCTCCGTCCAGTGTGAGCAACATCCGCTCATCTTACTCAGCTGCATTCTCCCTGAATTAGCAGATTAGTTTATTTTACAGCCGACAGATGACTTACTCTGATTAGACCTACACTTTTTTAACTTAACTCTTGATTATCTTTGATTTGAAAACGTCACCGGCCGCTACCTGCCAAATAATTTTTCCTTTTACTTTACTTTGCGAGAGAGAATTTCATCCCAATCCAAGTCTCAAAGGAAAAATAGGGCTGTTTGTGTATTTTGTGGTTTGCACCGCGGCGATGAAGTCACCGCATTACTAACAGGGTGCTGTTTCAGGAGGACTGTGAAGCAGTAAGCATCTTTTATATTAGCAGATTCAAGTGAACCGCAAAAGAGAAACCTTTAAAGGAGCATATCTTGATCTGTCATAATGGGGTGGTTCCAGTTTATTCCAGATAAACAGCTTCCGTTGCTTTGGAAATGCAATCATTTATTTCAAAAGGAAGGTTAAGGAGTGAAGTACTTAATACCGAAAGTGAAACTGATCGGGGTGAAACACAACCACGGGCCATAAAACTGTGAAGTGACGTTGGATTTTAAATAAGAAAAAAGCTGACTGAAGCAGTCAGCTTTTTTCTTATTTAAAATCCAATTCCTTCTTCCTCATGCTGTCCTAAAATTCCCCAATTCCAGTAAAACCCCTCGTCAAACGTTATGTCATGCCGTCCGCCTGGAGAGGGGTCAGCCGATTTATACAAACTGGCGTCGGCTGAAGAGGCTTTCGCTCTAGTTTAAAGATGACTCCGGTTTGAGATTAAACAGGAAGAGTGATTTCATTAGCTGTGACTGGAAACCGCACTCCCAGATGAGAAGGAGTTAAAATTAGACACACACGCTTGGCTTGAAACTGCTGTGTGCTAAAGTTTGCTTCTTGAAAGAATCTGCAGCCTGTAGAGAAAAAAAAACGCTGGTGTTGCTTAAAAGGAACTCAGCCATACTGGAGGGGATTGGGAAATGTCCCCCCAGCACGGACGCATAAACACAAGAAACACAAGAAACACAAGAAACGCAAGAAACACAAGCAACGCAGGGTGTAAATAAATACAGATAACTTAAAGACGGACTTCCGCTCTCAGATTTCGCGTCAAACGGACACAGGGACTGATGTGAACATAGCTTCCTGAATCCGTCCCGCGGTGACCCCGGGCCCTTGGTGAGGCCTGTGGGAACGGGGAATTTCGCACACGCCCGAGTTCAGTCACATTGAGGGTTGAGGTCACGGCTAATTTCGACCGTCCTCGTTCTTTTCCCCCTCTCTGTCTCACGCACACGCTGCACGACTCAAAGTACGGCACCGCTTTGAGTTCTGTGAGACTTGTATTTGATTTCAGAACATGGGATTTCAGAGGGAGATTGGATCCTTTTCGCGTCGAGTTTCAGTCAGTGACATCAGACGCGGAGCTGAGCTCATCGCATCGTAATGGGCACAGAAGTGAAGATTTTAGCAGAAACATCAATGATTAGTCTTAATAATTTCCCAGTAGGTTACTCCATCCGTCTATTGTGCATTTACTGTATGCAGGCCGGTCACATTACAAGGAAATATTTTTATATATGTGGGAGGCACTGAACAAAATTTATTAAGATTTATTAATATATAATTCCGAATAGTTTAGTCCCCACTGACCGTCACACTCACTGGTGGGGCATGGTTTCAGACATGTCACGACAAGTTGGTAAAAAGTGCAGAAACCCTCATTTGCATCCACGGCTCGCCCGCACGGTGCTGTCCTGTTACCTTCCCTGTCTTAATCCCCTGCAGAGCGCTGATATCTGCCGAGCACAGAGGCCGTGAAGCTGTCACATGTGAAATAGTCGACTTCCCTCTTTGGCCACAGCCATAAAACAGTAGCCAGTCTGGCTGGGCAAGATAAACAAATCTGGTGACCGTCCAGACCACCGGCCATGTATCACAGAGTGTTTGTTAATCTGGGGAAAACAGGCAGAAAACCTACAGTGGGAAGGAGGGCTGGGGTTTTGATAAACAAGGGTAACCTTCACACGTTCGCCCTTTATTGTGTCACAGGTTTTTTTTTGTTTTTTTTTTATAGCCTGCGTTTTGCAGCTTTTACAGCATAGCTGTTTGGAAGCGCGATAAGTTAATAATCAGCTTCCACGCATGTCGACAGAGAAAGAGGGGAACTCAAGCAGCCTTGCGTTTTGTTCAGTCACATTGTTCTCTTTGTGGCTTTATGGTGGTGCATGAAGTCACAGAGCCGCGAGGAGGAGCACATCAGGTTTCCTTTATGATGAGATTTTTTACGTTAGCCGATCCCAAAAAAATGCTGAATTCAACCCCCATCCCCCCCCCCCTCCATTAGTCCCCCACTCATGCACACGGCCATTCCTTTATGTCCCGCAGACATGCTACCCGGTGATGCACATTCTCCTCTCATGTGGAAAACAGAATGCATGAATGTAGGTCAGCACCACAGACCGTAGTCCACACGCCTCCTCGCTGGAACAGACTGGAAGTGCTGTTCATGCTTTCCCCGACTTCTGCCAGGAATTCCGCTGAAAATCCAGGGCGGCGTGAACTCACAGATAGACTTAATGGGTAAAACCTGCACACCGCGGCTGAGACGTTAAAGACAGGACTGACTTGTCCAAACTGGTCCTGCTCGCTCGCTTATCTGCATGATGCCTGGCTTGGATCCGCCTCCTGCCCGGCTTCAAGCTCGGCTGCTGTAATCTGATGGGAAATGCAGCGTGGAGACGTGCCATCAGGGCTGCCATGTTCTTCTGCTCGGAAAGTGACGTCACAGCACCTCGTCTGGATGCGATGTGGATGCGGTTGTCCTCGTCACACTGAAACTAGACGTTTTGTATGCAGTGAAACAAAAAGTAACTGTGCGGCGCGCTCCCTGCTCTACCTATAAAGTGCACAGCCCTGCAGCGGTTCATTTCTCAGGGGGGGAAACTTATGATGTCGGCCTTTACTGCTGAGATGTTGCCTCGTATGTCACAGCGTATAGTACCAGAGATCCACCCAAAGAGCAATGAAAATCTGAGACTGTTTTCTTAAGACTATTCTAACTTTATTACATTGTTTCTTTTTGGATTTTTGTTTTCCTCGTTTCATCACAGGCTCTTTTTCCAGGGACTCTAAAATTTAGAAGACGGTGACACTGAAAGGCCAAAAATACAAACAACAACAACAACAACCAAAAAAAAACCCCTCCATAATTCCTCACATACCTTCAGTGGTATCCAGCCGTTCAGATATTTGCTCAGTTGTTCTGTCTCTTTCACCCCAATGCAATGGGTGTGCCTGGAAATGAGTTAATGCCGCTGACGTCATGAAGAAATTGCATTAATAAATGTAACGACAGTCAGCAGCATGAATCCACGTCGCCCTGTAGGATCCCCTGAACACGCAATTTTCTTAGTGAGAATGAGAGAATGAAAATAAGAACCACTTTATTTATCCTGAAGGAAATTGCAGTGTTAAAAGTACAATTACAAAAGTCAGTAACAGTGTATAAAATGTAAAGGGTCTAAATGAACAAGATAAATAAGGTAAAGTAGTGCAGAGGAGTAACTGCATAAAAGAATGAACCGAGTCTGAAACATTTGCATTATTTCGGTAGAAAGTAGTTCCCGTTTGGGAAAAGTTGACGTGCGCTCTGTGGATGATCTGGAGAAACCAGCAACTGGTGTTTCTGTAGAAAAACGTTACATTTTTTAATGCTGTTAGCGGCACAAACAGATGAGATGGAGGCAGAACCAAACCTGCCTGCATGGCTGGACGCCGCCACGAGTGGGAGATTAATTCTCTCTTTGTTGTGTTTGTGTGGAGACGGGAACCTTAGAGACGGACGGTGAAAAAGAAACTGACGACATTTGCCTCGTCTCGTGTCACCCGAGTGAACCTGACCGTCCTCCAGCTTTTAAACTAACCAAACCATCTCTCTCTCTTCAGGTGCCTTCGCCAAGGTGAAGGAGAGCCAGCGGATGAGCGACGAGGGGAAGATGGACCAGGAAGAGGCCGACGGCATCAGGAAACGCTGCCGGACTGTCGGCTTTGCCCTCCAGGCGGAGATGAGCCACTTCCATCAGCAGCGAGAGGTGGACTTCAAAGACATGATGCAGGCCTACCTCAGGGAGCAGATAGCCTTTTACCAACGTGTTGTCCAGCAACTGGAGCGCACCCTGCGCATGTATGACTGCCTGTAAAGACCCCAAACTGATGCCTGGTTAAAGATGCCAAAATGTTTTGTGTTGGTCGTGTCTGGTTCGGTTTGAAAAGACTTGCAGATGAATGAAGCGGTGGAAAGACGTGCACAGCCGGTCAGTCTTTCACTTTGATGGATTCAATGTTTTTTTTTTGTTATTTTAAAGACCTACTGTACCTTTTTTTTTTTTCTGAAATACACATCGAATAGGCAATGTCAGAGCATACTGTTTATTTGACATAATTTAAGGTGTTTGTAACGTTAAAATAAGAATATAGGTTTCAAATTCATAGCGATATCTACAGTCAGTCGTTCTATAGTGTAATACGCGCCATGAAACGGGTCCTGTCTCTGTCCCCTTCTCTCCAGCAACGTGCACTTTGGCTTTACTTGCGACATGGAAGTTGCTTCCAATTAGTCAATTTTCATGTAAAAAAAACAAAACAAAACATAATATTCGGGGTCTCATTAACATTCCAGATGATTTTATGATACAGAATTGTATTATCGTTTTGAAGTCGCTGATTTTTCCCCAGCAGATGATGATGGTATCTCTGGCCAAACAAGTGCACCGCGTACTAAAGTGGAACCTCACCATCACCGCTTTGCACACACGAGTCACAAATGTCTGAACTTTGCACCATATCGGAGAAATCCCGAAACCATGTCATTCGATTTATTCATGTCGTCCTCACCCAGCATGTGCCTTTGTGATCGAATGAAAATATTTTGAAATGGACCATTCGTTTGTTTGCGCGGGCTGGTGTTTTACAGGGGACGTTTTCTGGATCGAATTGTGTTAAGACACAAGTTTGCACATGTTTTTGTATAACGAGCGAGTCGTGGTGTTTGTGTGCGAGAGGAGTCGACTGCTGTGAGTCCCCCACTTTTCTTTTACTGTGGTGGAAAACGACGACGACGGAAAACGAGATATGTTTGTATGTCGCAGCGAGTCGTCGGATGGTGGATGCGGATGAAGTGGCTGTCTGAGGCGGGGCATCAATTTATGTCTATAAAAGGACAAACTCTTCTCACCGCCAGAAGTTTGTGTTTAACGTCGTCTTGACCTGAAAACAGTATGATTGTCATTTCACGTATGTAAACAACAACGAACGTGTAATACATTTGGGACGTATTTATTACCAGGTGGTAGATGAGAAAAGGTGATTAGCTTAGCTTAGCATAAAGACTGGAAATGGGGGGAAACAGCTAGCCTGGTTAAAAAGTAATCTGTCTGAAACTCACTCTTTGAAATTGTCATATTTTTATATTTGGACAAAAAACAAAAATGTCTTGTTGTTCATATGAGATGTTATCATCCCAAGAGTACTTAAGAAAAAAAGTCAAATTTTAATTCTTATTCTCAGGTTTTTGTGGTATCAATCTCCTCATTTAATTCTGCGGAAGAAGGCGAATAGACATATTTTCCAAATAACCTTGATAACAGTGCTCATATTCCACCTCATTGCTCTTATTCCAGCAGTGTTTTTTAACTTTCACACGCTCCTTTTTCCGCTCTGGACCAGATCTGAGCGTCTGTGAGGTTTCGGGGTCTTGCCTAAACAGTAACATTACTCACCCTGTTTAACAAGAGAGAGGGAGGGAAGAGAAAAAAAGTAGAAAATTCGTGGCAACATGCGGTTTGACGAGACTATCTTTAGTGTCGTGTTTGAGGTTTACGCGGCGTCTGCGTCGCCATCGAGGCGCGTAGGTGACGGGGGTTTGGTGATCTCAGACGCTTGGCCTCTTCAAGCGTTCATCGGTCCGCCGTAAGACGCTGATTCTGCATTTGGATGGAGGTTTGACCTCTCGGTGGTGCGTTTGGAGCGTGGATGAAAAAAAGGCAGAGGAAAGACTGTTGTTAGGACGAATCTGCCCATGTGTCTGAGGAATAGCAAAGAAGTGCTGATTCAGAGTGCAGGTTTCTCAGTAAACAAATGGTCCTTGTGTGTGTGTGTGTGTCTGAGTCAGATGTGAGTGTTTTGTCAGTTACTGGTACTGTTCAGTCCACGTCTGCAGCCTTTAACTCTTCGCTGTCTAAACTTGCTTTTTTTTTTTTTTTTAAACTCCTGTAAGAATTTGCACTCGTCGCAGTTTCTCCGAGACCAAAGAAGTCAGACGTTTTTCTGTCTTTATTTTCACACCGTTTGCTTGTAGTGAAGCCGAACGTGCTCTCTGGTTTTGTAATCGAATCTGTTCTCCTCTGAGGAAAATGTGAAGAGAGGAAAGCAAAGAAACATTCCACAAAGTAATAAACTTAAAAGGACGCCAAAAGGCAAACGACAGATTTTGGGCAGAAGAGAGATGTGCAAGGTGCAAAAGAAGCGAAAAAGCCATTCAAAGAAGTGCTTGTGGGCCCAATCAGGTTTCACTCTCCTGTTTCAGAGCTGCGTGATGAGTTCAATGTCAGACATTTCACACTAGTGACTGTTTCTTAACGTGGACGTGTGACCCGGTGAGCTTTCGTTTCAGTCTCGGAAATAACAGATGGTGATTTCCAGCAAGTAATTTCTCACTCGATTCAAGGGAAGGGGACCTAAATCTTGATAATAAAAGTAATGATGGTGATCACTTGATGTCTTTTGTGGATTTGTACAATTGGGAAATGAATCAGTCTTCATCTGATGGAGCAGCAGCTTTGTGAGTTGGTTTGCAGGAGCGTCATATTTTATTGACAATACCCCACATTTCTCTTATCTCCAGCATTAAAAAAACACAGTTGGAAAACTGGGACGCCGAGATGTGCATCTTCTTCATCTTTTCCACCTGTTGTTGTCATATTTTTGCTGTTTTTTGCTTTTTTTTTTCTCCTCTCTGTGTTCTCACTCAGGATGTCACGATATTTGCGAGCAGGATGGGATGACGCATGCAAACAGTTTGTCCTGAATGTAACCAAAACAAGGCGCAGGCGGCCGCTGGTATCCAAAATTCTGCACTCGTGTAAGCATAGTGACGCGGCGACGTCACAGCAAAAACAAATGAGACACAGAGGAAACGTGCGCACATCTCGCCGAGAGTCTGAATGGAGCGGAATATTTCAAGGCCTGTTAGGTCTATTATCTGTTTGTTTTGAGCAGGAGGGAGGTTTTACTGTGTTTGAGAGCCATGGTAACGCCGCGCCTGGCATCGGTCTGTCAGTCGGCCGGCCCAGACTGAAATATCTCAGCAATTATCGGATGGATTGCAGCGACGTTTTGCACAGACATTTGTTTCTTTTCCTCCCGCAAGATGGACTAAGTTTGTGATCTGACTTTTTACTCCAGTGGCATGACACGAGTTCTGTTTTTTTTAAGTGACTTATCGACACCGTGACTGGATGGATTTGCTTTCAAATTTGATCGGGGGGTTTGAAGAGGATGATTTCTTTTGTGACATTTTCATTTTTCATCTAGGAGGATGAGGTCGAAAATAAGCACTGGCATGCGCCTGCAAAACCAACGATACTCACTTTCTATTGGACTGATTAGCAAAAACGAGTATGGGAATGGGCGAAACACTTTAACGTTTTTCTCACCAGCTCAGCTGCTGGCAGGGCTGTCAGTTCAATTCAGTACAATTATTTAAACTTACGAGTGCTTATGTGTGCAGAGGATATACATCTCTCTGATGTTAAATCTCTTTATTACAAATAGTGAGCACTAAAGTCTGCAGAGTGCAAGTAAAGTAATGAATGGAAAAAAATTATACTTCAATAATCTCACAATAATATCAAATTCTCTCTTCCTGTTGGGGCTCACCAGCCAATGGGGTTTCACTCTGATTGTCCAATGATCGGTTTCAGCGCAGGATAACCTTTACTCTATATTACTCTGTTGTTCTGCAGAAGGATGACTCAGCGTCTTGTGGTCTGAACTTTTTGCCTCGCTGTAGTACCTGTTCTGGAGGAAAACCCTCAGAGAAACAGTGGCTCTGTAGACAGCTTTGTTTTTCCGGTTTACGCTCATTCCCGATACAAACTATTTCCCGATATAAGGGAGGCTGTCCTGCTGGGATAATCCCTGGAGACAGCTGAAGAACGAACGGGAAACCGCGTTCGGGGACAACATGTTGAAGCGAAACCCAGGCGTTTTCCTTTAAGCTGTTCCAGATGTTTCGGAAGCAAACATTTCATTTGGACGGCTCGGATCAACAGCTCTGTTGTTAAAGCAAATGAGGTGTTGGCGTAGATCTCAATAATATTTAGCTCCCTCTTCTGCTTTCACCCTGACAGCAGGTGTCTTGACAACGTTATTTTCTACCTTTGCAGCAGCAGCGGGGTGGTATCCGCCGTCAGGAAAGCATCGGCATACGTCACAGATGCACTTCCCAACCTTGAGGGGAAAAGAAATCCAGATGTTTCTATCTGAACCCGGTGCCTGCGTCTGACGGTGATGTTTCGGAGCGCTCTCTCAGGTTTCGGTATGCGACTGGAGCGGCAGGGATGACGTCACCGCCGAGTTCACCAAGGAAACCCGAGACTGACAGAGGAATGAGAATCTGAATTTGAAGCATAAATCGCTGCGCAAATTGGAGCGTTGAAAGATATTTTCAGACCAATTAAGTTTGTCCGCCGCAAACTCCTGCGACGTACGCCGCCGGAGCGTCAGTGAGGCAAAAAGCCCTCGACGGCAGTAAAACGACACCTTGGAAAAAGTTCCAAAAAAACTTGAGGTATTGCCAAAGTAATGCTAACAGTGCACTTCTCCGCAGCAACTCAATTTGTGTAAGCGAGGAAGTAGGGGAAGGTGGTGGTGGGAGGGGGGGGGTGAAAACTTAAACTTCGCCTTCTTTTAGGCTTTTTCCATCAGACACAGCTGACGCCTGGATGAGCTAACCACCTCTTTTCCAGGAGAAGGGAACAGTTGTTGAAATGGCTCCAGCGTGGTGCAAAAGTGGTTGTGTCACAAAAAAAAAACAAAAAACCAAAAACTCAACAGTATTTCAGCTACTATGCTGTAATGTACCTGTTGTTACTGGTCCCGGTCATGCCTGACCATCGTGTTTGCAAGTCACATTTACATTACTGAGCACATTCTTTACTTCTTTTCACGCCCCCCCCCTGCCTTTCTCTTGAAAAGCCTTCAACTCACTTGGCGTTTAAAGGGAGAAGCGTTTCTTTTCAGGTTCTGCGTTGCTGCTGCAGGGGCACATGGTAAAAGCGTTACGGCCCCAAGTGCCAGCAGATGTCTATAAAAGAGGAGAAAAAAAAAAACAAGATGCTGAGTGAAAGAAGGGAGCAGTTTCACGTCTGCATAGTCCAGGGAGGAAAACTGCACCTCCAGCCCCTCAGCAGGATGCCTCAGAGGACACGGCGTACCCTGAGTCCTCATTTGTTCCTCCTAATGAAAATGCGCAACTTTCTTTAAAAAAAAATGTAGAGAGTGAAGTTATAAATCTTAAATTTCACGGCCGTTTGTGTGAAAGTGTGTGGTCTGTGAAAAAAAAAAACAAAACAGGGAGAGCCGAATGCAGGATCTGTCGCTCTCCTCGATGGATTTGACTGACATGGACTTGACCTCCGCGGTGCAGAGGATTACTGCGTCCTCCTCCCCGAGCATCAGAGGGAAACAAAGGCAACAGATGGCCAAATCAACACACATGGTGGGTTTGGTAATCCCTCCTCCTCCTCCTCCTTTTCTTGCTCGCGCTGCTTACCGCCGCGGCCGACATCACAGCAGGACCGACAGCCAACATTCAGACCAGATTTGTGGCTCCGCTGAGGTCACTGGAGAGAGGAATCCTGGCACTGCGAGCCTGCGGCGGTGGTCGCGGTCCAATCAACGAAGCGCTGATATTGATGATTGATATGAGTCGATAATCCTGGAAACACTCGCTCTTCATACCTTTACAGGCAGGTCATAAGTATTTTTTCGCATTCACATGGGGTTATCCAGAAACCTCTTTATCACAGTACTGCAGTTGTCTTAGCTTGTGGCGTCATTGATTGATTAATAGCTACTTGGGACCCTTAAACGCAGGACCTATGGCCTTTTAGTGCGGACGGGAGTTGTGACCAGTTATTTTCCCCATCTGAGCTGAATTCATTTGAAGGCCTAAAGAGGCAGAAAGAAACAAAAATGCAATGAAATGTCAGGAAAACATTGTTTTTATGCGACAGATAAGCTCCAGTAACTCCCGTTTTCCTTCAAATGTAAACTGAGGCCCATCTGGTCCGGGCGTACGGCTACTGTGGATTTTCATTTGTTTGAAATAAGACGCGCCCATAAAATGCTAACTTCTCACTTCCAACAGGCAACTCTTAACCTCCCCCCCACCAGAAAATGTGAACATTTATTTATGCAGCGCTATAAACTGACACACGCGTGCAGAGATCCAAGCCTCTCAGCGAAACGATGAAAAACTTCGTTCTTCGCTCTGAATCGAAGCCCTCAGAGGATAAACGGTGCGCAGTAGACAGCTGCAGCCGGTCCGACTCGTGTTGCCTGAACTCAATCTTCAGTGTTTGACATGTCACTTAATAGTTTAATTCAGACATGACAACAACAAGCATACAAAGGATTTGAGGCCGATGAAATCATGCTGAGAGGTGTTTTTACAACTTTTTTTAACTCGCCCATGTCAGTAATACTTAAAATATTGGTTAACTTTTCTTACAAATCTGTCTTTTTGTGCCAGTCGGTGTCTGTCTGTCTGCCCTCCTATCACACGTTTAAAAGGGGGAGGGTTGACCCAGACTTCAGACTGACTCGTTCCAGATGGATATTTGCTGCCCAGACCCGTCAGAAAAGAGCACATCTGATGTTTGAGGGTCTTTTTTCTGCCTTGCAGGAATTCCAGATTGGAGTCGCAGTCATGCCATTTCTAACATGTGTCATGTGTTGCCTGCTCTGCAGTGCAAGTAAAAACATGCTCGGACAGTAAAATGGCCTCGTGAAGGCGTCTGAAACGACACTTCTCACCTCAGAGGTGCCGTTTAGCCGCACAGAGCTCTAAAAATGTGTCTGTTGTGTAATTAAAACTCGCACACTCCACTGCTCAGTGTCACGTTTGTTCTGTGTGGATCAAAGGTGCCAACACTCTGAGGGCAAAGGTCCAACTCTGTTACAATGACTGTTTGATGACGGTACCCATCGCGTGGTCACGTCAACACTCCCTCACACACACTTTCAGGTGCACAGATGCTGAAAGACATCCCTATGCTCAGGACTGATTCAAAGCCAGGCTGCTCCCCAACACTTCGCCTGGCTACCAGAGAGGACATTCCAGTGGGTTGGACCCAAAACGCTTCCACATTCTTCCGGAAAGTCCCAATAAAATATTTTGTTTGTGGAGCTTTTTTTTTGTTGTTCTTGTTTTTTTTGTTGTTTTTTTTCTGACAAGTTAATTAGGCCACCACGGCCTCGGCATGGCTGTCACCGCTGGATGACATCAGCAGGGTCCACAGAGGACAGGATGTATGAAGAAAACTTATTTTCTGTTCTCCCTCGCTGCTTGCTAAAAACAGATATTTGAATACTGACTCATCAGTTTGCTCCGAGGATCGTCCACTCAGCATTAACTGACATGAACAAGCCTTTGACGAAATGAAAGAAAAAAAAAAAAAAACAATGGAGCCAAGAAGTCAGACTGATGCACAGCCTGGAGACAACGGAAAGGAAAATGATTTTTAGTTGGACTGATCTACCAAATTCATGAGCCAGCATCATATTTTACTTCCTAATGGGCCCAAACCTGTGAGGCAGCAGTGATGTGACATCAGAAAACAGGGTGTGACAGACTCCTCCGACTGGTTTCTGGCTGTGAAACACACTGTAGTAAATACTCCTCACCTCATGTGTCACAGAGTGCATTTAAGTGAAGTGCTGAGAGCATACTTTACAGTCACTGTAATTCCTGTGCTTTGCTCTTGCACAACAGGTAGCTGGGAGGAAAACACGTGATACATTCAACTCGGTGCTCATCAGATGCGTACGTGTGCGTGCTTCGCTTCTAACATGATGAAATCTTTTCCTCGCCACAGGCCCGGACAGGTTAGCGAGCGGCTTCTCTGCCGCCCGTTTTCGGGACGTCACGCGGCAGAGGCCTGTTCCTGCGGCAGCGAGGAGGATTGTGAAATCCAGAGATCTTAAGATAGCGGGCCAGTCAGGCACGAGGTAGCTGTGGAAACCGCAGGGGCTGCTGGGAGAAATAAGGAGAGATCAGACGAAATGTGGCACAAAACACCGCCGTTACATCCGGGCTGCAGTCTCCCCCTGAGCAAGATGAAAATATAAACTGCAGTAATGATCTAATGATCTAATCTGAGGACTTTTCTATCTTTATAAACCTTTCATCAAAATATTTTTTTCATAGAACTGTATTTCTATTCCAGGTTCACTGGTTGTGTTTGAAAATGTGGATTATATATTCTAAATTTGTGGTGCGATGTTGACAACATACAGCTTGATCACTAAATTAAATGCATATAAAAAGAGTTAGACAGTAGACAGTAGTAGTAGATGTATTTTTACAACATTACAAGCTTTCTTAAAAAAATCTGCAGCTGGAAACCATGAGAGTCAGAGGCTACCTACTCGAGGAGGAGGTTTGTCTGTTATGTTGGTCTTGTCTCTTGTCTTGCACTTGACCCGATCAGAGCCCGTGGTGTCGCCTATTGCAGTACCACGACCTTAACTTATTTTTCATAGTGCCCCATGTAACTAGCTTCATTTTGGACCTGTAATTTTATGCATAAATATCTCACTCATTGTTCGAATCAGAATCAGAATCAACTTTAATGGTCAGGTACACATATGAGAAAGTTGCGAAAGAAGACAGAAGACAACAATAAGTCCTGCAGACAGTAAGTCGAAAGTGCAGACTGCTGAGGTCAATATGATTACCTTAATAGGTTGCCTTATACACATGACACACGTGTGTTGTGGTTGTGTGACAGTGATACTATTTATATGCTACAGCTTGTCTTTTGCAAGAAGATTTTTTTGACAATACAAATATATTATTTCTCAGAGGTCTAATCCTGGTTTTAGCAGATAATACACATCTGATGTTGTCTCCTTGTCCTGCTATGCTTCAGACATTTGATTCTCACTATGAACAACAGTAGGAAAGAGTAAGAAGAATATACAGGCACAAGGAAAACAATCTTTGGTCTTGTTGTTGACTCGACTACAGTCCTGCTAAATGCATCATCATTTTGCAGGTTTCCAGTATACATTTTCCCGTTGACCCAGATTCCTGCAGAGAGGGCGACACTCGGTGAGCATATCAGAGCACGTTCATGTTAAGCTGAGGCGGCTCGTGTTGTAAAGGGCTTCAGCGAGTCGGAGCACAAGAAGACGTTTCTTTATGTTTTTTTTTTCTGCGACTGCCTGTGAACTTGTGGAAATTTCACATCACATCCTGCAACCTGAGGGCCTCTGAACAGCTGCCAGCGATTGCTCATCTAATGAGCTGCTGAAGTGTTGCAGGATCCAGCGCGACTGCCAGCTTTTTAGCGCTCAAAGTGATTTTCCACCCAAAAGTCATATATCGAAGGTGAAATAGTCACATCGTGAGAGGTGGCTGTGAAATGTCAAAAAAATACCTCACAGCCCCGATGATGCTCCTGTGAACTTGGCGGATTATGCCTGAAAAAAAATGAAAGTGGGGGAAGAATATTAAGACAACGTTCTGTAAAGAGCAAAGTACAGTGACTACATGAGGAAAATATGAACCAGAGGATTAAGGAGAATAATGTGAGTTACCTCCTGCAGAGATGAGATACACACCGGGAAGAGACCGATATGTTTACCGGCCATGACAGTTTGTGAGCCAAGAGATAGTTTGATGACATCCTCCTCCTTCATCTTTAGATATGCTGAGAAATGTTGACGAAAATGCCTTTTCAAGCTTGGAACAAGTATGTTCCAGTGGCAACTGAGAGACAAAAGGAACAATAAAACCACCCAAATGTTAAATCTGGAAGAAATTAAAACATCCTGTTTGCAGTTGACCTCAATAAATGGCATCAAGCCTTAAAGAGTTCTGAGTTTTGGGCTGTGGTAGTGCTTCCCTGTACCCGCTGAGTTAAAGAGAAGTCAGATGAGTAAAACAGAGGTGTCCTCGCAGTCGTACGAGTAATTAACTGCTCGTTAAAGGCACTTGTTGTTCCCTGCGATCCACGAGAAGAGATATGAGGGAGCAAGCATTTAAAAAGCGCTGCTCTCATCCGTGCACCGACTGTTGTGAAAGTGTCCTCGACAGGGGGCCGCTGAAATGAGAACCGCTCGTTCCCGTCACAGAAGCCGAGGTCGTCGCCGGGCGCCACTTTTTTTTCCAGCTGTGAAAATCGTGGCGGGAAATTATTCACCAAAATCAGTTTCTCAGGAAATCTCAGGGGGGATTTGAGGCTGTAAAGTTGCACGCTCACGCTCATTTTATATATTTAAAGGGCCGCTTTATGAGTTGCTGAGGATGTTTGCAGTTTTTAAGAGGTGTCAGTGTTAAATATTCTCCGGCTGGCTGCAAACAGGTACGTAGTGTCATCAGATTGTCTGATATTTATGCAAAAGCTCAACATGTGCCTTCACTTCCAGTCTGTCACTGTCAACCTCTCCCCCCCTCTGGGTCTGCAGTTGGGCTGCACTAGTTCCCTCTGGAGACAGCAACCATTTCCTCAGAACACAGTCTGCATTCCTGAGATGCTGTCCAACCCCTGTAAACAACATTCCTGCTTTAGGAAACAAAAGCCACCAAAAAACATTATCTCACTGTCCGATCCGAAAGCCTCCTCTCTGCCTTCTCTTTGTCTCCTTTAATCTCACTAATGGGTGACGTTTGCTCTCTCCCCTGGCGTTTCCAGCGTTTCTTTGGAAACGGAGGAGTTTTGTGACGACGGCAGAGCATGACTGTAAGCAAACTTAAACCTCTTCACTTTTGAACCCTTCACCTCCTTCAGTGTCCCCTAGCCCTGTAAAAAGTATAAAATCACAGTCATAACAGCAACAAGTAGCTTAAAGGGTCTTTTAGCTGGTGCGATGTGGCTTTCAGTTATGAAATTTGGGAAAGTCGTCCCTGGAAATTCCTGTATCTGTTGTCAATTAACCAAAGTCTCTGTTTATAGCACAGTGGCACAGCTGATGTGAACAGCACTGCACGTCCTGGCATTTTATTTTTTTTTCCTCTCTGAGACTTGCAGCCACTTTTCTAGCATGCGCACGAATAAAAACGGGGAGTGTGTTATGAATGAAGGCCAGTTTGAGACAGAACAGGAACGAATTAGCTCAAAGCAGCATAAAGTTGAGACAAGTTGAAAATCCGTCAACTTTAGAGATACATTCGGTCTAAACCTGGAGCTTAATGACTCAGTGACAGCTCTCTGTTTCATGCTCAGTTAGACTCCACAAGTCTGTGCATCACTTGCCAGCGAGCCACAGCCAATGCTTGTGCGGTTGGCACGTCGGCTGTTTGTGACAAATAAAAATGACTACACTTGTCGAATTCATGCAAATAAAAGCAACTTTTCCCATCTGATCACACTCTAAAATGACGCTGAACAAACCACCATCGCATCTCTACGGCTTCTCGATCTTGGTTCGAGGCTGAGACCGCCGACAAGCAGGCAGCCGGTGGCAGGAGATAAATTCAAACAGTGAGCTGGCAGGCAAAAAAAACAAAAACAGGAAGGAGTCATTAACTAGCAGGCAGGCAAAGAAGGAAAAAAAAGGGCTGAACTGCTGTGGCACCGTTTAGGTGTTCAAGTGAGCCCGTCTGCACAACGTGGAGGCCTCGAATCTGGCAGAACAAAAGGATGTGCACCTATTAGTGGTGTTATCAATACAGTACTGCTATCCTGCAATTGCATCACAAAATGTCTGCAGTGAAAAAGAGGCAACGTTGGGACATGATTGTGATCCCTTGTGGACTTTTTGAGCCCTTTAATACAGCATTTGCTTAAGTGAGAACCCCACAGTGCTCAGCGCTGCGGTGTTTTATCGACAATGATGGCGGAAAAGGGAAAAAAGAAACCAAAGACACAGCAGTTCTCGATATAAGCAGCACTACTTAACCGCTGCGTTAAGACTTACTTTACTTCGCACAGGAATGTCTCTGTCCAGTTAAAATTATTTCACAAGCTGCTGTCTCATTCCTCAGACTCTTTGGCTGACACACGCTCTGTGACGATTGATTGCTTATGGCTTTGGGGTTATCCTGGAACTGAACCATGGCAGGGGATGACTCAGAGGAATATAATATAATATATTATAATGAAACTGTCATTAGTACAGTATTAAATTAAAGTGAAAATAATATGCATGTCAACAAATGTGCTTTTTTTTGGGCTCCCTGCGCCTGTATAACTGTAATGTCATGCATTGGATCGCTCGCCTGTAACACAGTGTTCTGCAAGTGTATCTGCAAAATATTATAAATGAGGGTAATGTTTAGTTTTTAAACAGCGCTCGGGCTAAAAAAATGACTTTTGGACGCCAAAAAACGAAGCAACCGGCCAACAATAATCACCAGGTCATTGACATTGATCAGTAAACCCCTGCAGCTATGTTATTGTTGCGCAGGCCAATATAAATTCTTACCTTCGCCTCCAGTTTAAGAGAAGTGGAGAAATGCTTTACACGGACACGGGGATGACTGTGACAATATGACAGCCTCAGTCGCCCACTTCGGTCAGGCTGTCCCGCACCAAACTCGCTCCCCACCCCCGTCTCCCCCGGGACAGTCTAATCTGTCCGCAAAATGGACAGAGCAAATGACAACATTGGAAAACTAACATCAGGCCGTGGAGAGCACACAGCCGAGCGTGATTAAAAGGTTTTATTCCAACAACACAGACACCCATGCGCGATTCCCTGCTCCCTGATGTACGATATGTTTTGCTCGATACTTCCAGAGAACAGATGATGATTTCACGCGGTACGGCATTGCTCGTTCGAGTTTTACCCTGATTGCCCGCGGTGTTTTGCCCAAGAGTGTGACTCAGATTTGAAACGCCGTCTCTCCAAAGGAAATCCCCTCACACACAGAGCGTCCATCGCCAGACACGTCTGGCTGAGATTAAAAGTGAAAGTCAGTTTCCTGCAGGCAGCTGGTGGGTCGAGATGCGTGAGAAGAAAGAGTTTGTCTTGAACTTTGGACAAGTCGCTCTGCCTATTTACATTACTACTGATGATTAAAGAGAAGGCCCTGATTGTTAGCATCTGACAGCTGATTGATTTTACTCGGGCGTTGTGGTCATCTCCTTAAATGGTGAAAGTCACAGGAGGCCGAATATTTAACGCTGACACCAAAAATCTGCAAGAATTATCTCTGAAGTCCAGAACTGTAAGGCCTCTTTATCACTTCAGTGAAGCGGACAGAGTTGAATACGTTGGTCCAATAACACTTCAAAGGTGAAATTTAAAGTAGGAAAAAAGAAGGGGCAGATAGTGTTATCAAAGTGTGCACAAAATAAGACATACATTGCAGGAGTGTGCGGCCGGGCGCTGGTAATCTGCTCACATCACGCCCTGTGCAAATGTCAGAGCTTAACCACAGAGCAAGGGCAGAAAGATAAGACAGAGGAGGAAAAAAAAACGAAAAAGCGTTTTGCCCCGATCACTCGGCTGTAGAGGCACGCCAACATTTTTCCCCTCTAGTCTTCAGCTTGGTGATTTTTTTTTTTTTCCCCACGCTCCCCCCTCCTGACTGTGGCTTCTGAGCATTCCTGGATGGTTGGAGACTAAACTGTGAACAGATATTACCAGCAATTAGCCAGATCCCAGTGAATCCTCCATGCCAGCGGAGAAAAACCTCCACCCACTTTGTAAACAAGTCGCATTCCTGGTGTTTGTAACGTCCTCTACAGTTGGAGTGTCAACAAATCTTCTCGGGAATATCGGAAAAAAGACCCGCCGTTTCCTTGGAAGCGCTCGGGTGCAAAAACAGTTGGTGTGATAACATCTCAGAGAAAACTTAGTTGCTATAAAGTCACCACAGAAGTTAAACATTGAGTGCATACTGAGAGGAAATCTGAAGAACAGATGATAACATGATAAGATGATGCAGAATAGCAACATATACAAGATTATATCATTAAATACATCAATAACTGAACTTTTTTGCTTTCTTCTCCATTTTTTAAAATTTATTTAATAGCTGTTTAATAGACAGTTATGTTCTTGACATTTTCTTATATAAGATCTTTCTCATGTTATATCATTCACCTCAAATTGAAAAAAAAAATCTTTATAATGTACTTCATAAAATATCAAGACATTAAATCCGTGGAAATTTGAGATAATGGATAAATGAAATAAAAGTGCACATAAAACTGTGCAACCCTAAAAAAGTATTGATGTAGTGTTAGTGTTTTTATATTGATAATGGATGATTATCCATCCATTATCCTCTATGACGAGCGCATAGAGGATTTTGGAAGAAAGAGGAAAAAAGCTTATTAAGATGATTATCATTATCATTATCCTGCGAATGTTTGTTAAAATGCTTTCCAATCCTTAGATAAGATCATTTGACGAGTTTATCCAAAGCTCCTCCAGAGCCACAGAAAGACTCCCCCACACCAGTAAACTCACTTTGAGGTGCATAATAACATGTATAATAAATTTACTGCAACTTTTAAGTTCTGGATTAAAATACATCAGTAGTAGTAGTAATATATTTAGAACTTGTTATGAACTTAGAGGCGCATTATTTGGCACGTTGTTCACAGTTTTCTGAAGATCACAGTTCTTTTCCATCCACTGTCTGACTTCAGATATGTGGTTGCCCGTACAGCCACGGCGGTGATGAAAGGCAGCGGAGGCAGACAGCTCTGAGTGAATTTCCAGAAGGGCTCGTCCTTAAAATAACTTCCCAGTCAGGTCTCGCATACCACGTCTGCGTGTGCGCCTCACCCCGGCCCGACCACCGCCTCACCCTGCTCGTACACCTTCAGGACCACCTCAGGGCCGCGCTTCCTCTGGTCGCGTTACACTTCGGTGCCTTCCTTCTCCAAAATCAACAGGGGGAACTTTTTCGCCTAAACGACCAACCGGGCTTCCAAAGAAATAACAAGGGCTGAAACTTTGGCAGATCTGTGAGGAGAGAGCGCCTGCCAATGTGTGGAACATCATCGCCGTGTCGATTTGTCATTTTCTCCAAAAACCTGTTTGGGATTTTTCATGCCTGCGTGAACTCAAACTCGTTTCCCCGCTTCATGTGGTGACACAATAAACCCCGGAGGGAGAGCCCCACCCAATCAGCTGGACGGACACAAACCAGATCTGAAGGCCCGATCCCCGGCTCTCAGGGAGGGGTCCACCCTGGTGATTTCCTGCCCAGTCTGTACTCTTGGACTGGTTTTTTTTTGGGGGGGGGGGGGCATTAGCAGGGATGAAGGGATGGCAAAGATGGAGGCTGGGTGGTGCAGGAGGGGAGAAAGATGAGGTGCAGCGGAGGGAGAGATGAGAGGAGGGCGGGAGGCAATGTTAGACCGGGGGCTGTGTTGTTCTTGGCTCACTCTGTAGTCTGTCCCACCCCACTGCAGGGTATTACATCCACACTCACACACACACACACGCAAAACACAACAGAGATTTCCATGACAATAGCGTTCCAGCCAGTGGGAGTAACAAAGCAGGGCGACCACAGTGCGCTTCTCACAGAGGAGGAGAGGGTGAAAGTCTCGCTCGGGTCGGACCCGGGGAGTCATCTGCTCCACTGGACAGGCTACAAAACCAAATAAGCCGTGATTGACTTCTGCTGGGGAGGGGGGGTCGAGAGGAGGTCTGCTGAGAGCTGAGAAATGAATTGCGTTGGTTAAAATGAGCTTTTGTTGAGTAGGAATCAGCGTTGGATATGTTGTTTTAATTATGTTTTCATATCAGCAAATAGAAAACCTCTGACAACACAGTGATCAGAACAAAGAAGGAAAACTGTGCAGGAGTTATGATTGTCTGATAACTCTGATATCACATTGGCTGGGAACTTTAAGTTTATTACACCTTCAGTCCCATTTTTGTCGACCCTTCCAAACCATAATAATAGGATGGTGCTCACCAAGTTATGAGAACTCGGCTGCATCGTTTAAAACTCATGAGTCAAAAAACATGAGTAGCAAAAAAAAAAATCTTTTTTTCAGGATGGAAAAATCACATTCTTGCACAGAGACCCTTTCAAAGGAGGTATGATATGATATAATGTACAATAAATGGTATGATCATCCTTCCTATATAATTAGTACTTTTCTCAGGAAACTCAAAATCTGGATGAAATTAGTCTGATTTGGACGTCATTAAATGCTGCCCTCCCTCCCCCACAACAGCCATGTTTCCATGTCATGTTGGCGTATAAGAGCCTACAAAGAGTTAATGTAAATGTAATTACATGGTATATTGTAAAAACCCTACTGAGATGGAATGTGGCTCGGAGACGTGGTTAATGATTCGGGGGGAGGCATTCAAACTTTACAGTACAGAATACTACAACATAACCCAGACACATAAAGGTCTCATTAACTTTGTTATACCCTCCCTCTGTCTGCTCTCTTTTTGTCTTCATGCTTTTATTTACAACTGGGCAGCATTTCTATTTATCTAAAACGTGATATGTCTGCAATTAACTTACAAAATATTAATGGGATGTTTTTTAAAAGGCTGTAAAAACACAAAGTTCTTTGTGAATTGTGAATTATGAAGACATCAATAAGACTACTGCAATGCATTCATTAGACACAATGTTGATATCCAGACTTACTCAACAACCCACCAAAATTGGTCAGCCTTTATCTGGATCAGGGTGCAGCGATATGGGCCGACATAAAGTAGAAAAACTCAGAGTTGGATGTTAAATCGCCTCAACGATTCATCCCTGTCACATAAATGTATCCATAAGATCCATTGTTGAAATTATGATGTTTACTGTGACCATATTGAAGTTCGATTTAATACCAGGATAAAGATCTCTGTTTGGACGTTTCCCGTCTGTTGCACATCGAACCACACCCAGCAACCTCAGACGGGCTTTTACCGGCACCTGCGTGACTAACAATGGTGTCACAGTGTACTGACACACCTTAGAGGACATTCTTACATGAAGGTCTGAGGCCTTTTAATCTTCTGCACTTTTGCCACAGTTTTGACCTTTTACCTAGCCAATCCTTTATCATTCTTAATTTGATTTATTATTTTACAAACACATTTTTGTTTAATTGCGAATTTTGCGACACATTTTAAGTCACTCCTCCTACGAAAAGTGATTCCTAGTCACGGTAGTGCAAAAGAAAGTGAAGGTGTTTTAATGTCTTTCCTGTGAACTTGAACATTTGTAAGGAAAAGCCGCCCCACTGACATACATGTATGCAACATGCAGTTCACGCAGCCACTTAAAACTGCCATTTATCCCTCCGCCAGCTGTTTGTGTGTGTCCCTCTGACTGAAAGGCCTTTCTTTCTCCGGGACCGTCTGTGGCAACAGGCCTGTGTTTGACTCTGTCCGGCACATTGCATCACTCTGCTGACCCCGACATATGGCACAGGGGACGCACCTCCAGCCTCCTCTGACAGCTGCATGTGACTGTGAACAAACACTTTTAAACTAATCATTTTTTTAGCTTAGTGTATTTGTTTTTCTAACATTTTTTTAGTTTATTGTGATGATCCCAACAAAGTCAAGTATCAGTTACCAGTAATACATCACAGTCTGCTGCTACTGTTGCATGCCACAAATTCAGCCTTCAGATTCACATTAAGTACATTTTGGTGATTTATATTACTAAAACTAAATATTTTTTTAAATTATTTATTACATTGTATTAAACATGAGTATATTTGCCCACGACTGACAAAGTCTAAAGAGGTCACTCGGTGCAAGCTGATGTCATCAATGACAGTGTGTAAATGCATGGAAGCTTTTAAATTTGCGGCTTTGATTGGGCTTTCCTGGGGAAAAAAAAAATCTGGCCCACAGCGGCGTGACGCGTTTTACAGCAGAAATGGCAGCTTTGTTGGAACAAAAAGATGAATACCACCCGCAGGCGTTCATTAACTTAAAAGCCAAAGAACATGCCATCATTGCACAGCCCACACTGTCTGACTGATCCCTGAGAACAGCGGCGCAGAAACTAAACAGCTTAACACGGGCTAGGTTGCCAAAGTGAGAACAAACAGGAACTTGCGGAGAAACCACATCAATTAGAGAGAAGTCGACTCCATGGAGGATCGAATCCGACTGCACCAACTGGGTCATTTTCAGGTTGCGACATCTTCATTGCGCTGATGTGAGAGATGTGAGGGGAAGGTGGGAATGGCATGCACCAAAACCCTGCCAGGTTTGGTGGTTTGTCCTTTTGCATGCCACTTAACTGCATGTCGAGAGCCGATGGAGTCTGAAGATAATGTAGCAGAGTCGAGTCCAAAGCAAACAGGCACGTCTCCTCCATGGAGGCTGACTCAGAGCCGGCCTATAAGAGCTAAAGCCAACGTCAACACAGCCCAGCTCAGACTTATATTGAAGGTTAACAAGCAGAATGATGTGCTGTGACTCAAAGAGACTGGAAAATAATGCCGATTTAATTGCTTGGTGTTTTGCTTGTTAAGTAACTTGGCTTATCTCGAACTTCTTTCTGCATTGAGAAGTTTGTGACAGTTTTTTTAGCTCTTCAGCTAATGTTTCCTTTCACTAACATATTGTGAACAGGCAATGATTAAAGGAACGTTAGAACAATCAGATGTGACACTTTGTCTATTCCTTGTCCTTCGCAGTTAAAGAGTTCAAGCGTTTATCTTCATGGCATCTCAGAAATGCTTCCCCCGCCCTGCCTTGTGTGTTTTCATTCTTGTTGGTCTTCTGGGAGAAAGGAGGAGTCGGTTTGTTCCAAAACTCACGCTGGATAACATCCGCCAATCAGCGACTCGCTCTCTCTAACCGGGCCAAAGACATTAAAGAGGTGTCCAGCATTAAGAGACACATTTCAGTCGAGTGAGAGGCCCGTGGTTACGATCCAAGTCCGATATGCACGCACATCTGTGGGAGTGGATGGTGGGAGGCGACCATCCAGCATCGGGAGAAGACAATGATTTCTTCCCCCAAAACACACATCCCCGTGTCTGTGCACAGTTTGAATTTTTTGGTTGCAGAGTTGAGATTTACAACACCACAAACACTCCTTCAGCATCAGAAAACGAGGGTCTTTTCCAAGTTGTCTCCTCCTAATGTGTGCTTACAAAAGTACGACATTAAAAAAAAAGTGCGTCATTTGAAAGAATTTCATTCACCTCATCAGATAATAACTCTCAGATGTTTTCCACGTTTTACTCTGCATGTTTTCTATTTCTCTGACAACCTCACAGCGTCTCCAGATACTATTTCTAATCAGAACTGAAATCAACATCACATCTGTGCTGAATAAACATCCCCCTGGGTCGTTTTGTTTGATTGACTAAAATTTCAGTTTCACTTTTTAAGATAAGTTTGATTCTGTTTTTATAAATGCTCAGCTTTGGTTTAGCTTCTGCCTAAGTTTGGCGTTAAAGTTGGATAAGCATAATAGGCATCAGTGGCAAATAAGGCACTCGGCATGGTTGGAGGGACATTTTTAACTGGGTTACTCTTTTCAGTGGTTTTTAAGCAAATATAATCTCTATAGCCTGTGTTCATTTCAAGAATACAGTTCAGCTTGAGACTTGACATCCACTGCACAGTGACATAAGCAGACACATGTGGAGGAGCAGCTGTGCCAAGAAGGTTATGAAACCTGCCGGATGAGCGCCGTGCGGAGGAGCAGGGGCGGACCAACGGCAGGCCAGCGACACCGGGAAAAGACAGGAGAGCAGGGAAATGTAAAAAAGCAGAGAGAAACACTGAAGGCAAAGGCCATTCGCTGGAAAGAATGACGGATGGAGAGAGCCTTGTTAAATGCCACCGAAAGAACTGATCTGGCTCCTTAGAGGCCTGTTTGCCCCCTAACTCCACCTGGTGGTCAAAAGGATACACACCATCTATTAAAAAAAAGGAAGACGACAAAAGATTGGCAAGTTTCCTGGGAAAGGTGCAGCACTGTCTTTTATAAAAAAAAATAAATAAATAAATAAAACACAGATGAAGCCTTGTATTTCTCTTGAGAACTGCATTTTAATACAGGAATAATCTCTGATTTCCTCTCTGTGCCCAGTGCCAGGTGAATTAAGACGAATAAATCAACATACTGCTTAATACAACTCTAAGCATACTATAAAAATAGAAAAGAAAAATAAAACTATAGAAACTACTGAAGTAAAACTGAATAACATTAATATAACAGATAAAAGATATCATTTTTAAGGGGAAGAGCAGATGTTTCTATTGATTTAACACCATTCACAAGAAAATTTAAAGCATGCTTCATGTTAAACGGATTTAGCATGATATATAATTTAAAAAAAGTTAAAGAAACCTTTTTTAAATTCATCAATTCATACCAATGTGTTTAAGGAATAAAAAGGGTGTTGTAATGGTCATGCTTGTGTGAGGCCAACAAACGGCGAACAAAGTCTCTGACAAAAGAACTGACGCAGGCTTTGTTGCATGAACATTTTTATTTCCATTAGTGCCGAGAACAAGCTCAAGCTCAGAGGCATACTGCAGCAATAGACCTTTCTTTTGTTTCAGAATCTAAATATTGCTTTGTATTACCATTGTTTTTTTAAAGGCACCTGCAGTTTACAGATTACAGTTTGATCTGACAAAGCACAAAACTTGGGGTTTGACATGATCTATGAAGGGGTGTGGGGGGGTGACAGAAATAATAAATAATGAAAAATGAGGTTTGGTGATGAAACTCTTTAATGTCGGCCTTCGGGAAGCTGACAAGTGACAGAGTAGAGTGATGGGCAGCTGCACGAACACATGCACACACCATAACACACAGACACACACACACACACACACACACACTCAGCCATACTTTGTATTTGATCAGTCATAATAAATGTAGTTACATGTACATATACCTCCAATGCATTTATATTTTGATGTTAATCGAGGGCAAAAATCTTACTCATAAACTGAATATTTACACATAAAACTGGTAAGATGTGGATGTGATATCCCCGAAGGAGGAGCCAGTATTTTTTATTTCAGCTATCTGTGAGCAATAAAGTCACTGGAAACACAGTCTCCTGAAACACATCACTTCCTGAGCTCTGTGCTGTCTGTAAAATTTCTACCCACAGATCCTGCTCTCAAAAGACTACAAAAATATAAGATCAATAGAAATGAATACTGGAAAGAAAGTACCGTATATTCAGTATATGACTAACGAAGAATAAGCTGTCATTGGTATACAGTATGAGAAAAGAAATGTACAGCAAATAGTCAAAAAAACTTTCAGAAAAATAGCTGTTTGAGTCTTTTTTTCTCCTTAGTGGATCAAAAATTATTAGCAGATTTTATACACTTTCTACATTACCTTAGTTACTTTAGTCAACATTCAACAACCAGATTACCATCACATATTGGTGATGACAAACACATCTAAAGAGGAAAAAGAGGAATCTGATTTACAGTAAAACTCTTCCTAGTTTCAACATACACAAGTCTAAAGAGTCAACTTTTTTTTTTTTGATGATTTCAATATATGGCAGTCGGTATACTCAGCTTACATATGGAATGCTTAAAATCAAATATAGCTGTGAAGACTTAAAAACAAACTTAATGTCTTCATTTTAAATCAATATAACACTAACCAGTGGAGCATTTTGTCCATTTTCCCCACCCCGGCACCAACCAGTCCTTTATAAACTTCTTAATTGCAGACTTGGAAACTGGAAAGATCCCAGTTTGAGATGACCTCACCCCTGCCTGTCAGCCAGTACGGATGTTTTAAAGACCAATACTACCAAAATTACGTCCTGACTGTGGTCTACACACCACACTGTGTAGTTTTGCGGTCAGTGCTGTGCCAGTCCAGTGAATATTTACAAGCACTTTGAAAGCATGCAGAAATAATAACGTATGACAGATGATGACGTGACTCTGAGCTAAATTCAATTGAACCTGTGCATTTTGTTGCAACAAGCTTTTCATTATACATCGTTTTTAGTATTTAACCATCTTCTTCCCACACAAAAGTTACTGCTACTGACATGTTATTGTGTGATGACAAAAAAAAACCAGTTTGACATTTTGGGAATGAAACTCGTATCTCATATTTGTTTGTTCGAGATGAGATTGTTAGAGAACCTTAAACACATAAATCTGCACAGTTTAAGGATTATACAAAAAAGAGATGGACTCTCCTCGCTCTAACTTCATTTTAACAGACAGATATGAGAATAGCATCAAAATAATCTAACTCTGGGAAAATAAGTGAATTAGTACATTTTCCAAAAATGTTGCACTATTCCTTTAAACTGAATTTAGCCCTGAGAAAAATAATACTACGGTACCGTAAAAACAAAAAAAAAAAAGAGAAAACACAAAGAGGCAGTTTTTCATCATCTCGATAATACAGCATATATTCATCTATCATCTATCGTCTATCATCGTCTATGTACAGAGATTTCTGACTGAACCAAAAACTAAAATCAACCTATCACAAAGACTTTAAATTACCTATCCACTCAAATGAATAATATTGGCCAATTATATCATATGGAATAAAATGACAGAGCACACCCAAAATACTGTTTGCAAACACATAGCATGTTTATGTCTTCATTTGTGCCCTTTGACAGAGAGGAATGATAAAACTAAAATAAATAGACATGGCATGAGCCTGGTGAGATAAGAAACTGCCTCTTCCTTTGCCAATAAATGTTCAGTGTTTCATTGCCTGAGAATTTGTCCACAGTTATGTTGAGATAAGCAAATAACCAATGATGTCAAAAAACAATTTTCATTTAAACCGGTGTGGCAAGAGGTCTTTAATACTGAGAGGAATGATCTGAGGAGGCTTCCAAACATTTAAGAATCCACCTCCCTCTGTGTCCTGTGTCAAAGTGTATCAGACCCAGTACTGGTTCTTTTTTAAGGCTGGGTTTGTTGTCCGACAGTGCTGCAACAACTCGGGGTCTGCATCTTTGGAGTCCATGTTGGACATGGGGATGTTATTGGCTGGGTCAGTTTTGCGAAAGGTTTCTGTGCTGGCCACCTCACCATTTTTGGGCTTGGATGCTGCCGTCTGGACGTTGTGCTTGCCTGTCTTGTTTTTACGGATCAGGTAGTAGGCCAAGATGGCTGCCAGCAGCAAGAGGAGAAGGATCACCAGGATCGGGATGAGAATGGACCAGAAGTTGCTGCGTCGGGAAACATATGGTTTTCCCTGAGAACTTGAGCCAGGAGATGTTGTCGTGGGGGCATCTCCGTTGGGCCAGTCCATGTTGCCCCTCCAGCGGGGGCCAGCTGGAGTACCACGAGGGGACTGAGCCACATCAGGGAGGTCATTACTGTCCTTTGATGGAGTGTCTGAGGGAATCTTCAACAAAGTGGCAGGGTACACCCCAGAGGCATTGTAGGGCCCAGTCTTGAAGGAAAGCACACATTCTGCAGGAGGAACCCCGTGGGCTTTGAGCAGGAAGCGGGCCTCATCCTGAGTGACACTTCCTGGTGATGCAGAAGAGCTTTGTGGGATTTCCATAGCTACGCGGCCCTCATCCAGATCTTTCTGGCTGAATGTATCAACTGGCTGACCTGCACCAGGACCTTTAGACCTCACAAAACGAGCACCTCTGGGCTGTTGTATGACAGTGAAAGTGGGGGAGGTTCTGGTCTTGTTTGCCAGTGGAGCTGCATCCAGAAGCTTCCTGTCCAATTGAACAAGAGCACCTTGCGGTAAGAGAGGATCCTGAGCAATGTTGGCCAAAGGCTGAACTGTGATGTGGAGGACAGATGAAACATTTGCAGCCCGGCTGCGGGCTATAAATGAAACACTGTCTCGAGGTGATGTGGACTTGACAAATCGGACACTGACTCTACCTTCTTTGATTTGTTTCTGGGTGAAGGCTGACGTAGGCTGCCGGTCTACCATGACAGCTGCATACTTAGGAACACTTGTGATCTTATAAAGGATGTCCTCCTCAACAGGGCCTCCAGTAGTGACCTTCAACATCTCCTCAGTCAGCAGGGTCTCATCGTCACCTTGCTTCACTTTGATTTCAGGAACTTTGTCAAGAAACAGTGTGCGAGCAAGGACGCTGATGTGGAGCGTGTGTGGCTCTGTTTGGTGTTCTCCGTCTGACAAGATGAATTCCACAAAGCCGTCAGCAAGGCTGCCATCACTGAGGAAACCCACCTGCCCACGATTGACCATCTCCTGTGTGAATTCAGAGATGGGGTCCATAGTGAGTGTGTCAACAAATTGACCGTTGTTAGGGGTTTTTGTCAACTTGAAGTGCACCTCATCTGGTGGGCTGTCCTCATCTTGAGTGTTAAGATGCTTCTGGGTCAAAACGTTCATGGCGCCTTGAGGAACCTCCAAGAGCATGTCAATGGTGACAAGTTCAGGGGGGTCAGAGCCTCGCCGTTTGATTGAAATGTTAAAGATCTCCTCCAGGACCACAGATTCAGCAGGTGATGCCACAGCATGACCCTCAGACTTAAGACGAGCCCTGAAAGAGAAGCTGTCAAAAGAGGCCCCTGAGTCATCATGGAGATACTCCAGCTTTCCTTGAGTTACATCTTCCTGCATGAAGGATGGGGCATTACGGGGCAAGTCCTGACCACCCAGGGTGATACGACCGTGGCTGGGAAAACGTTTAATCTCAAAAACCACATCCACATCACTGCGCTTAACTTCAGGGATGCTAGCCAAAAGGTTGGAGGCGTCAAGAATTGATTCGTCAATGGCTTTCCTCTGGCCTTGAACAATTTCCAGACCTGAGTAAAGTAAAAACAAACAGAAGATTAAAATGTCAACAAGTTCAGTTTTCGAAGATACCTTCAATCCCATTTTTTTATATTTAATTATGCACCACAGTATATTAAGACTGTTGGCACATTAGTAGAGACAGATGGTGCAGGGGGCTTGTTTTGGCAGCAAATGAAGGAGGGGTGAATCCCCTTTATGACTTTGGGCTGCTCAGGCAATGAAGAATTAAAGTACATAAAGCATTATTATTTATTAACTAAACTAACTAAAAAATAAAAATAAAAATAATGAGATATATCCAGTAATATGACTGTGACCAGAATAGATATGCTTTATTATACAATTATTTGCATATATTTAATTACCAATCAACAGTGGTTAATTGTGACCTTGGATGAAAGGTATTTTGTTTGATCTGGGAACAAAATCTAATCATCAAAAATCATCCATATGGATGACAAATAGCATGACTACAGTACTGGAGCCAATTTTATACTTTTTCTTTTTTATTGACTGCCTCGTTATTTCATCGCTGTTATTAGAGTATTGCTGTATGAGAGTATGTGTGGTCAGTCAGTACCTTGTATGAATAAAGGTTAAATAAATAAATATGCCATGACTGCAGCTGGGGAAAACAGCATTTCCATATTATATTCCAGTATTATTATTTAAAACAGCCCTCTAATTGGGCTTTACAGGCTCAGCCACTCATCTGCTGAAATCTGTAGACAATAACTACAATTGTGTTAAATTAGTGATAAAGTGCTCACTTATTTAGATACTCACTGGAGTGGTCGTTAAATAAAAATGAATTCATATGTAAATATCGTGCTCCTCTCTCATTTCATCATTTACCTTTGTTCTTCCACAGCTGCGTGGAGATGTTGCTGTGAGCGGCATAATAAGAGATGGTGATAGGCAGGATGTGACGGACATCTGGGGCTGGTTGGGATGACAGAGTGAGCTCTATGGAGTCCCTCACCACCCAAAAGGGCTCCTCAGGTATCTGGTGCTCATAGTAGACCGCTCCTGACTCCAGCTGTATATTAGGGAAGACAAAGTCAGAAGATGGTGAGTGGTTTGAAAACTACTGATTGACCATTAGGTTTAAGAGTTCACCTATTATTATGTTGTTACCATGAGCTTGATCTTTGGCGTACATAACTTGTTAAATACTTTCCTTTTTTGTTTTTTACTTGAATGTTGATGAAGACGAAGACATTCTAGTGTGCTAAACTATTTTATTGCTCCCTTTCCCGCTGACGTTTGTAAGCACCACAGTAAAATGGGAGCTCAAATGGCTGCAGCGGTGGTTTGGCTCGGCCGTACTGGGATCCGGGTTTGAGAACTGGAATGTGACGGCCTTTATTCGCCCTCTGAGGTCACCGTGTCCTGAGCTCAACTCTTTTCTCTCTATCGCTGTCTTACGCACACACACATACATGAGTGAATTCATGCATTCACACACTGCAGAATAACTCAAATCGTGTTTTCAGCTCAACGTACTGTTAGATTTCCTGTCACACTCTAAACGGAGCAGTTTGCGGGGAAGGAATTTGTTCTCATGCTCATCCAAGCACAGTCAGATGTCAGGAAAGTGAAATGAAGAAACAGTCTTGAATCAGATGGAGACAGTGTGAGAACATGCAGTTACCAAAACAGACAAACACTGGGCCTGTAGTGCATGCATAGTGGTACAACACGGTTAAGTTGTGCACACCAAAATCCTTAAACTAAGCCCAGTGAATACGAGCAATACCATCAGTAATGGTTTGATATCTTTTGGTTAGGTTAACAGTGTAATCAGAGAAAATAGAAGTACCTCACTGCTTGACAGCGAGACAAAGAAAATCACTATCAGGGAACAAAGGAGCTCTTTGAAATCAAAGGCCACACCTCGGTGAGTTTTGCTGAAACACGTGGGTGTCAGCTATTAAAAGCCAAAGTCTTTTTATTCCACTCAGGAATTAGACTGACTGGAATTTTCTGTTGTTCTTCTGAATATTTATCCACATTTTGAGGTTTCTTTGCAAACTGTGAAGTAAAATGAAAGACATCTCTTCATTTGTTGTTTATTATTTGCCTTTGCTTGTGCCCACAGTGTATTTTGAAAGCCTCTCCAACCCAATCCATTAGATGTTGCACATTTGACATTAATTTGACAATGGTGGCCAAAAACGGGTACAAAGGTAAAAGGGTATTAGCATCAATGCTAATGGTGAGCCTAAAAAAAAAATCCTCACAGTGGCACAATGTCATGTTCAATGAGGCCCCCTGCTGGAGAGGAAGAGGAACATGTGAAAGATAACTTAAATAAACACATTTCCATTATTCATACACACAGTCAGGTATACTGATATCTCAAATGGGAGAGTTGGCTGCACATCAGCACTTCTTGATCTGCAACCTCCAATGTGTGTGTTCAAGTTTAGTGAAAATATCTTGGTTTTAGGAAATATATAATTATATTATACATTGTTATATATCATTATATTTTCTGTCCAGGTTAGATTGACTGAGCTTTACTGCACAGATGTCTGCAGCATAAACACAAATAAGTATTGAGAAAATATATGAAATAACAGTATAATTATGAGCAAAGCTTTAAAAGTATTCAGATGAGTCAAGAGCCGCAAACCACTCTGATAACTTAATTGCCGCCTCTGGAAAAGTGCACAGGCGACAGTTTGCATTGAAAGGAGGATTAGATGGGTTTTTAATGCATTAAAGCAGCATTGTCTTCTTATATGTCAGCAGAGTGCCTTTAACAGCTATGACTGATTAGTAGCACAGACCTGCAATTAATATGAATGCTCTACCTGAGAGTGGAGACTTATTTGCAAAGAAAATGGATTATAGTTGACCTTGCTGCAAAGGTCCTTAATGAAACAGATTATTAATGAACAATTCCCTCAAAAGCTGCCCACCCCTCCTTAGTCTTCTTTCCATTTTATTGATCCACACACTTTCAAAGAATGCTCCACTTTAATATATTTTACTGTTTACTCTTTAATGATACTAATAATTTGTCATGATTATTAAAGACGCATGCAGAACATGGATTTTAAGAGAGGAGGGAAGGAAATGGGCTAAATGTCGCCTACAAGAAAACAGATACCTGGGAAACACACATTTAGTGTCTCACACAGAATTACCTGTGTTTGTGAAAAGTGCTTAATTTCCTCATATTGGTTCCTGTCATTGGCCAGGATGAGTCTCCCCAAACGAGGTGGGCGGATAAGTGAGTAGTTTATCTCATTTCCGTCCTCATTGGTTACAGCCCCCAGATTGGCACTTGTGATGGGCTGCCTTGTTCCTGTGAAAACGCACACACATAAACACACATGAACACACACACACACACACACACACACACACACACACACACACACACACAGACACACACACACACACACACACACACAGTCCTCTGAGTACTGAGATGATTTAGCAGAAAATGGCCTCTTGGAAGTGTAGTTGAGCTTGTGAAATTAAGCAGAGTCTGGAAGTGCATCAGACTTTTAGCAAGTTTCCTGAAGGCGAAAGTTTCGTTCAAATCTTTCAAAGCTTTTTATTTCTGGTGTCATGTGTAAAAGTTAAAGCTCATTATGCATCCAGCTGAGGCTATTGCCCGTTCAAACACTCATGAAACAGTTTCACTTCTTAAAAGTCTCATCTGGGGAAGTTCTGATGTGACATTTTGTTTCCATAGTGTTTAAACAGACCTGATGAAAAAGGTCTCCTCTGTGGTGTGCTGGAACATCATGAGGGAAGAGTGAGCTTAAAGACTGTAACTTATATGTATATATATATGTATATATATATATATATATATATATATATATATATATATATATGCACAAACAATCTTCCTCTAATGAATAAAAGC
>JAOXYL010000090.1:4861641-4895810 GCA_028564955.1 Terapon puta | reverse complement strand
AGATAGATAGATAGATAGATAGATAGATAGATAGATAGATAGATAGATAGATAGATAGATAGATAGATAGATAGATCAGAAGCCTGACTGTCGAAATGTCAGACTGATCCAGGGGCACAACTATTTAGAAGATACAACAAAGTGGAGTAAAACCCGACGGAGACAGACAGAGTCTGAGTGTAAACCCTAATCAGGACCAGCTGTATTCTATAGACTGGGCCAAATGGGATCAATGGTGAGCTTGAACAGAGCCTGATCACGGCCATGTTAGTCATCATGTCTGATCATCTGCTGCAGAGGTCACTACACACACACATATGTATATACACATACACACACACACACTTCCTGCCTTAAATCAACCCGCTGGGTCAACCCTGGCTCTGTGTGGGGAGACATCCACATATTATTATGTTACATTCTGCAGCCGCAGCAGAAGAGGCACAGGGATTGGATGCCGCCCTCACTCTGCCAGAAAGCCGCGGTCTCGTCGACCATCTTGGTTTTCCAAAAATACGGGTTGTCAGGGAGACGCGGAGCCGCAGGCAGAGCAGCGAGGGCTGAATGACACAGTTGGTTTCCAATTCTCTGAGCTGATTACGGCTGGCTTTTTCCAACTGCCTTCCTGCTCTTACTGTAGAATCTACTTCGGCGATACTTCTAAACTTTTCTTTCACGACCAGCATAAATCAGTTTGAAAGTGTATGGCAAACACTATCTGAGCCTACAATTAAACAGCAACAACAGTTCACAGCAAACAGTAATTATCGTGATGAAATTATTTCGTGATAGAGCGTAATTAGTTAGAGAGGGAAACACGAGAGAGACCTTTCTGCCATTTAGAAAATGTAACGTGTTTTAAAGTTTCATTTCATATAACTTAATATTTTGGATCATTTTAATGTATGTGCCTCCTTCACTTTTGGGGGTTAGATACACTTCATTTTCATGATGTACTTAGTTGTAATAGCTTTAAGATGTGTTTCACTCTGTGTGGTTAACAGCTTACTGGCATATACAGTGTGAGAGTGTGGTGTCCAGTTTTAAACATTTTGATGTGATGATGTTTTGACTAAGACTGACACATTCTTTATTTCAATAGATATGATCTGGAGTCAGTATTCCAGTGATGCTTTTTTCTTTAACACGTTAAGTCATCTCAGTTACCTCATAATGGAAAATCTATTAACTCCACCATGCTTTTAAATAATTATGGTGTGTTTTTACTTCACAGTATAACCTTCATTAGTCTGATGGCACTGAATCCAAACACATTATGTGAAAAGTTTAAAGCTGAATTAAACGATGAAAATATAATCAGGGATTTGCGACAATGAAAACCCATTTATTCTAATCTTTTAATAGAGTCGCGCTGTGATAAATAATGCTCTTAGATTTGAGTGAAACTCAGTTCTATTGTGTAAATAAAATAAAGATGAATTATTATTATTAGGTCAATTACAGAGTGAAAGATATCAATTATTATATGTGGCAATAACAGATACTGCCTGAAAACAGGGGTAAGTGTGGGTACTATGATAATAATACTATGTTCCCTTATTCCCTGTTGTAGTGCAAACTGAGATATCAGCAGATTTGAATCTACATTAAAATGCACATGGATGCTGTAAGCCTGAAATTCTGAGCGCATACAACCGTGAATCATTGTCCTCGTAGACTTATTTGGCTTACATGATTCACTTGCCACATTTCGGAGCCAGATGAAAATATGCTAATTCACTTGTATTTTATGGCTCTTTATAAAAACAAATATGTTGTGGAGGCCACTGTCGCACCGATGCAGCATGCGTCATCGTCTGTGAGGTCAGTATTCCTCTGTGTCTGGGTAAAAATCCTCTGCATTTATTGTGCTTGTTGCACGAAGTGAATTTAATTCTCAGTTCATATAGGATTCATGACAGTGGACCGTAACTGCAGCTGGAACTATTCAATATAGATGTGAGAAGGATGGGCATTGACAACAGAGTTCATTCAGAGTTCAGGGTGCATTGATTCTTAAAACTACGATTTTAAACCAACCTAGACCTCCCATATAAGACGGCCTGTACAACACAAGACCTGGTGAGTATTTGTATCACCATTTCTAAACCAGCAGTTAAATGCCACTAAATTAATTTAGTCAGAAAATCAAACTAAATCAATATGGAGCATACAGCATTAAAGCTCTAAGCACTAGGAGGCCATTTTCATCAAATGCCCCCTTCTCAATATGTCAGGATTTTACCAACCATTATAAAACCATTCATTTGCTGTTCCTTCATGTTTTGTTTGGCATGGGCATCAGACCAATCATGCAAAGTCTGGAGCAGATGGGGATGAATACAGGCTGTCAATTATGTGCACAAGTAGGACTTATTCTTATTTCCAGCATAGTGCAGGTAAGAAAGAGAATATATAAGAGAAGAGCATGAATGTTGTTGGTAATGATGTAGGAATAAGCTTTCTTTCCACAGTTTCTTCTGCTTGGGTTTGAAATTTGCGAGATAACATTTGTTCTTCCCTCCTTCACATACACTGACTGTTGTGGTCAGCTTGAATTCTCATCAGCTGCAATGTACTAAAGAAAAACAAAAACATATCCAACAGAAAGTTTACATTTTTATAGGTATAAAAGATTTTCATCCCATTTCCTCCAATTTACCGTTGAGGGCTGGAGGAAAGCTCAAAGTAATGGCAAATGCACTTTCAAAGAGCAAAACATTACCTCCAATCCCGTGTTACGTGTCATTTTTGGCGGCTCATCGTTGACTGGTATGATAGTCACTGAGATGGTGACAGGGAGGCTCCGGCGATCAATCTCATAAGCTGAGGCAGAGAGCGTAAAACTGTCCTCCGTGGTCTCGGTGCTGTCATGCATGTAGTAGATGTGTCCAAGTTTCATCTGGAGAAGACAAAAAAGGATCCAGGGTGTCACTCAGTTTTGAATTGGAGCTGAATGGTAGGAAACATCATAAATAGGTAAGGCTTGAGTGAGCCTAAAAGATGAAATACAATTTTACAGCGTGACTGTGTTTCCTTACAACCAAGGTACAGCACCATTGAGAAACCACGATGCCTTCATATGGTTTTGTTGTCCTGCAGCAAGAACTGAAAGCAACTCAAATTCATGACATCGCTACCATCTGAAATTCTTAATGTGATTTAAATATTTTGACGCTCAGCATGATCTTTTCAGACAGCTGTCCTTCCCTTGATATGTGGAACTGTGGCCTGTGAAAACAGTCAAATAATCTCCTCTCTTCTCAGGGCCTGATTATCTCGGCTTGGCTTGGAGACCAAAAGTTGAAAGGCTGCGTTACGCAGTTTGAAACATATGTGTGTTTAGCTAGTATCTGATGTGAAAAAATGCTTGGCCTTCACCAGCATTTTTTAAATCTGTCTCCATTTTCAGTATCTATTTATATGTTCCTATCCAACGTCATCTCCATGTACATCAATTTGTAACTTTGGTTCTGAAAAGCAGTCCATAAATTGGATTCACAAGAGCTGATTTGGATTTTGATCTTTTTTTTGGTTGTTTTTTGCCTGGAGCTGCATGAATGTTATAGAATAAGTTAGCCTACCTTAGCATAAATGCTCGTCTTCTGTTCCCCAGGATTAAGCACTATACTTTCAGTCTTTGTGCAAAGCTAAGCTAACTTGGAATTTAACTTCTCATCTTAGGCGATATAGAGTATTTCTTTAAAGGTCTGTGGTTTTTGGCAGTCGAGGAAAAATGATGCACAAACAGACTTATATCTCTAGTGCAGTGAACAATATATCTTTTGTTGTCTTAAACTGATAATACGTTTTCATAGATTTGAGACAAAGGCTATAATCAGGCCTTAAAGTCTGGGAGCAACACAAGTACAAGGAGAATCTCCTTTGTTGTCTGAAACCTTGAGGGAAAGCAAACGCACAAAGGAATCAGTCATCCAGTGTCAAGTGAGCTGGATGGAAAACAGCACCTGCGGCCAGGCCAAGCCAACTCTGTTGACTTTCTGCATACAGAGGAGGAATCTGTAGAGAGCATCCTGTGTCCCTGTTTCTCAGTCCTGTAGTGGATCAAATAATCTAGCAATCTAATCTTTCCCACTGATGGGTTTTGACAAATTTACAGAGATTCGGGGTCCTTCTCTGCAAAAGAGGACAGGACTGGATAAAAGCCACTGAGCTGCTGTGATGAGAAGTCCCGCTTCAGAGAGCAGGAAGTGCCAAATGGATCCCATATGACTGGCATCCTTCTGGAATAACAACCCCCATCATCATTACTGATCAGGGAAAGTCAGTGAGACAAATGGTCTGCTCGCTGGTACAATAAACAGTGTGTGGTTTCTCGGGACATGTGGAGAAAGACCTATGCGAGTGTCAATATTTGATACTAGCTGGATCATTTATTTGATTTTCAGATGTGATTGATGTAAAATCTAAGAACCTGGTTGTCTACAGCCTTTTTGGAAATCACTAATATAAACTGTAGAAGCTTGGTCACTTTTTTCCGAAAACATTTAGCTCTCTGTCAAATATAAAGACGCCTGTGTGGACTTAATAGGTTTCCACAGATGGAAGACCTAATTGGGACCTGATGGAAAACTGATCCTGATTAAAGCAAAGGTGCATTAGACCAAAGTGTTTTGGTTTTGAGTGTTTAGATTTCCTACATTTCCTCAAGTTGGATCGTACTCAACTTCACATATGTTGCTGAATGTTACATGACTTTATTGTTCAAAGAATGACTCATAGTCAGCACTGTGGTAAACAAAATGCCACACTTTGTGTGACACAGATTCTGTGCTTATGCGACACATCTGGGCCACCTAGCACATACAGTCGCTTTACATTCTTGTGGTTGGTAGCTCTTCTGCGTGAGACGCTCACTGCATACACCTCATGTTACTGCACGCTTACATAAACTCAGTGAACCACCTCAACTTATGACTTTATCGCAAAATTACTACACACACCAGTAAGTCCAGTGTCCATTCCCTTGGGCAACAGGGACTAGCTCAGTCGAGCTTGAAACAGCATTGAACTTAGGGGAAAAAATCCACTGTAGTACAAAAAAAAAAGGAAAAAAAAAGCACACGCACATCCGATTTTTATTTCGGAACAATTATGGTCTGGTTTAAATGCTGCACCGTCTGAGGCTTGGGCATTTATTCTTCAATGTGTTACTCATTTGGGAGAACTCACTGTGTTTCATTCTCTGAGTACAACAGTAAAAGAAAACAGACAAAGAGTACACACAGTGCACACATAAAGAAAAGTCTCCAAGAAGCAGTATAAAGAAAAGCTTTTTTCTCTTTGACATTTCCATTGTGGCAGATGATGATATCTATGTTCATTTTTGCCTCTCTGCTCCAATGGAATCGCTCTCTGCACTATATCTATTTGAGTTGCACATTGGGATCTTTGAGAGACAGTATGAGTGAGTCTGGCAGAAGCAAAGCGCGGGAGTTTTGTGTGCTCTCACACATTATTATAGGAATATACCAGGCCAGTTTATTTTGGCTTCAGGCGGTCCGAAGGCATCGTCAGTTTTTCCACAATGGCTCAGAAAGTAGAGAGGAGTGGAGGCAGACCAGGGCTAGCTGAAGGAGCTATAAGATATGTGTCTAACTAGCTCCACTAAACTATGTGGTCCATTCTGAATGCATGAGGTTTTTTCCACCGGTAACTACTCATGCATTTTTAATATTTTCCTAAAGCTGGGGCCTCTGAACCACAGAGAAAGAGACCAGATAACTGTGCTGCAGCAACTCCGAGATTCTCCCTCCCCTCTCCATCTGGTACAGCACAACAAATCCAAAACAGCACTGAGTAGTAACTGCGGAAAGTTCCACGGTGACGCTTTGCTGTGGTAATCCTCTTGAACCATCACTATGAACTAGTCAGGGAGATGTTATATTCCCTGGAGTCATTGACATAAAATACAGATTTTTCTCCACTTTTTTCACTCCCAAAGTCAATATATAAGAATTACTGTCCAAACTTTAAATCAGGTGCTTTGTATACTCGTCTTAGAAGAAATGATTAACAGAATCTACTTAATCCTTAAAATGCAAGCTCGAGGATCTATCATGTTTTAATAGATTTGGCAATGGAAATGGTACACATATGCTCCAGTTTTTTTTGACAAGGCATCTTTCTGTCAATAAGCATGTTGAAACATGTCGAGCAGGACTTAAAAAACAGAACATTTCTGCTGGATCTCTACTCGTGACGTACCTCTTCCCATGTAAAGTAATTAGGGTTGTCGCCATCCAGGTAGCGGAGGTCCCCATGCTGTGGTCCCTCTTCCACAACAAATTCGATGTTTGCTGAGCTGTAGAAGGGATGTGTGATGTTAACAATCTCTGTGTCAATTGCCCTGCTGAGGCCCTCCTTCACTGTAAAATTGAAGGCCAGTATGGGGATGAGCCGGGGCACGATGTTTACAGAGACAGTCAGGTCCTCCACTGTGGTAAAACCATTGCTGACATCCACTGTGAAGGCATCATTGCCCTGAAAGAGATGGATGTTCAAATAAGTTATTGATGTACCAAAAATAAACCTTGTGCCTTGGACTCATCAGAGACTGAGGTTGTCTTTTGTCTGATTTCACTCTCTGTGCAAATATGAAAGGGAAGAAGCAGCCAGAGCTATTTACAGCAACATAATGAATTATATGACAGTGAACCTGGATGGATGCAGACACATAGAGAATGCGCCCCTGATCAATGTCCTCCTGTGTGAAGGCGTGGATGTAGTCGAGGACAGGTGAGGCTGTGCTGTCTGAGCTGTTTGTCAGCTTGACCACATGGCCGAGACGAGGAGGCTCTTTAATAGTAAACACCATTTCTGTAGGCAGAATATCAGCTTGATCCACCTAAAAGAAAAAAGTGTATTATAATTTAATATTTAACCATCATCATAACTTTTTTCACACTATAATAAACTTGCATAAGTATATAGTAACGTGCATAATTTATAATACACAGATTCTATATGTCTCCTTGCATGTGTGCAGAAACCTTTTTCATGTAAATTTGTTTTTTGTGTGCGTTCAAATTTACTTCAAGATGCAACATATATACTAGAATTGCATGAATTCTGAAGTGTCGTGAAGACAGACACTGTTGTTTCTCAATGTGTAACACACCATGAAAATAGAGGAGCTACTCACAGCTGACAAAAATAGCAGACAGTTGTGCAATTGCTCCAGTGACATTTGGTAAAACAAATCAAATAAAACTTTGAAAAAAAAAAATTTTCCTTTTAAATTGGCAGCAGAGTTTGAAAGTTGGAGCTATATTAGACATCTGGAATCGGACGCCTCTTATAATTCCCTTTTGGTACGGGAACAGTATTGTGAGTGAATGTCAATACACTGCATTAAGTTGCTGTACTCTAACTACCAAAAAAGGACACTGCAATTTTAGTACAGAAGGTTACTAGTATGACATAGTACCTAAAACTGTGACTGCATGCTAAACACAACCTTAAAAAAAGACATTTGTGATATTTGCCAACTTTTAAAGTCATGGTGCAGATTTACACACAAGTAGATTTATGGTCATCTCACAGTGAGAAGATTTAATAAACTCTCAGGAGCCTGAAGCCTTGGAGTGTTTAGCAGTCATGCTTGCATTTGACAATATTTCAGAGGATCATACTACTTTCCATTTCATAATACGGACACACATTTGAAAAGCTCCCAGAAGCCAAGTCAATATTTTACCTCCTGTAAAGGCCATTCTGTCAAGGTTTTGTTCAATACATATTTCAGCGGTATGTGTGCTGGGTGTCTAGGTTCTTCTACAGTCAATATGGCTGAATTAAAGGGTGTGTGCTCTGGTGAAATTAAACTTTAAAAGAAAGAACATTTTACGTTCAGAAATGTCCCTCATCGTTTTGAAAGTTAAGACATTCACACAGAAAATGTGTTATGAATGGACCAACAATTTAAACCTCATTAATCGCAGGCTCATCTTATAAGTTACAGTGGGATTCAGGAAGCTCCTCAGGGAATACTTAGTGCTCTGTTTTCCACACTTAATAGACTGTAATTTAGTGCATAAACCAGATTAAAAGCAGCAACTGTACAGTCATTTTTAGCACCGCTTTCATGTGGTTATAATGTAGATCAAAGACAGGGTTATGAAACAGGGCAGGATGCTTGAGTGAGTCATGTGAAAGAATTATTTCACAAAGAGCAAATTAACTTGAAAAAGACAAAGAAAATATTCTGTCCCATAATCACCGCCAAATTGAATAAATATTGCAAATGCTCTATGGGTGAATAGAAACAAATGCGCGCTCTGTAGATTGAATGTCAGCAAAGCAAATTAATTTAAATAGTCAATCATCAATTGTCAGTGAATTAGATTGTTAACTGTAACTCGAGATCGCATAATAAAATCTTTCTGCAATTTTTATCAACATACTGTAAATGCAGAGTCAGTAGACATTACCTTTAGATGATCTTGGGTGATTATGGTGTGCTCTCCCTCATAGGAAATAATGACCTCATTGGTTATCACCTCGGGCTCAGAGAGATAACCTTGCTTGAATATTTTAATCCGGAATGTGCCCTCTTCAGAATGTCCTCTTGCTTGGACGGAAAAGCTGAAGGAGTCCTTGGATCTCAGACTCTCATAATTATGCTCATATGACACAACACCTTTTTTCAGATCCTCCTGGGTGAACACCGTAGCCTCAATCCCACTCACAATAATCCTGCCATCACTGGGTGGCGATGTAACCTGAAACTTGATCTCACTGTCGTCTCTGATGTCCATGTTGGAGTCAGCACTCAATAGGGCGGTATCAAGAGTCTTGGTGCTTCCATGGTCGATCACAATGATTGTGTTGTTTACAATACGCAGGTATGGCTCACTTGCCTGGATCTGAAGCAGTGCAGTGGTCTTGTGGAATCCATCTGACACTTGCAGCGAGAAACGCTCTCGGTCTGCTCCGTGGTGAATAAAGAGGACTTTTTTATCTCGCAGGTCGGCTTGTGTGAACCGGAAAAGGGGCTGCGAGGGAAGAGATGTTGCGACAATATTGCCTGAGAGGATTCCCTCCCGAGCGTAGACAATTTGGGTATCATTGAATCCTGAGTCCTCATCCTTAAACTGAATGACATCAGTTGTTAGCAGACGCTGGCCATGGCGGACTACATTGAAGACTTTATCCACAACCCTCACAGGAGCATGCTCATTTTTGGATTGGATAGAAATTCTGAAAACACCTGCCACCTCTTCAGTATTTTCTGCCCCTTGGTCATAGGCCACAAAATGGAACTCATCACTGTTTGTCTTGGAGCCATCATGCTTGTAAATAAGCCTGTCAAGCTGGAGGTCTTCATTGCTGAATACTCTTATTGCTCCTTCAAATCTGGGCTGATCAGGTGGGGAGTCCCTTATGAGTCGGCCATACTTTGGCTCTTGTCTGATGTGGTACACAAAGTCTGTAGAACTTGGAGACTGCATCCAAAGATAATCTTCGTTCAAAACATGTTCACCACCCTGCAAGACAACTAGCTTTTCATTGGTCAAAACAGGAGCATCTGCATCAGCAAGGATGTTAATAGGGAAAGTATATAATGGAGAGTACTGATCATCAGCAAATACTCTGAACTGGAACTGGTCTATACTGTCAATGGCTCTTTTCACATGCACCCTATAGTGGACAATTCTGTCTATAATGTCCTTCTGTGTGAAGATGTCACCCTCTGCCAACTCTCTGTCAAACAACTGGAGACTTCCAAGTGTTGGAGGCTTGATAAGGATATATTTTACAGTTTGTGGATCTGGGTTTTTCCCATTTACTTCAGCTTGAAGCTCAGTTAGTCCAATTGTCTGCTCTTCACCGACCTGCATCTCCAGTGCAACCAAATTAGAGATTTTCACTTGTGCAGGGTTGATCTTGACTAAGAAGGTGTTGTTCCACAGGGTGAACTGCCCTAGGTGGACGTTAAACTGAATCCGCTCGACCACAATATCATCCTGGTCATTTGAGTCTGTACTGATATATCTAAGGTGGTTTTGATCTAGATCGGATTGATGGAAAGTTGTAACCTGCTTATACATCCCATTACTTGTTAACATCTGTAGCTCTCCAGATATCAGAGGTTGTGTAATGTTGTACATGACATCTCCATTGCGAGGATGAGCAAGGACAGCCAGATTTTGAACACTTATGGAGGCATTGCTTCCTTGAGACAAGATTAGGCCAGTGTTGGTGACAAGAGTCATATGCGGCTGTGCCACAGATAACTTAAAAGTGGTTGAATGGCTCACTGACTGTCCATCAGACACCTCCAAGGTAATTTCAGCAGCACTGCCCCCTCTGTGTACAAAATAGATATTTCCATCTTTCAGCTCCCTGCAAGTGAACTCTGAGATTCTTCTTCCTGGCTGCTGGACCTTTTCTAAGTAACCAAATTCCATGGAAGGCTCAGAGGTTACAGATACTACTAAATCATCACAGCGGGTGTCAGAATCCATTATTTTGATGAGGCTGGGACTCAAACGAGCCCTGCCATTTTCTGTGATGGTGATCTCTCCTCCACCAAGTTGTGGTATATCATTGACAGGGAGAATTTCAACTGGGATGACATACTCGTGAGGAGTTTTTAAACATTCTGGAAGGTCAGCATTGGTGTGAACTGCCACCTCTAGCTGGATTTTATCAGCATGCCTTTCATTTCCATCATGCATATACTTGATTTTCTTATTGGCAACATCGAGAAGAGTGAACTTTTGTGTGCGTCTAGTGTTAATGTTCATGTCAACCAAACCATACCAGGGATCAGTCTGGAGAGTAAAGATAATATCAGATTGACGCATTCCCGCAGCACTAAGGTCAAATGCAGGTCTGAGATTGCTGATATCAAGAAGACCTTCCCCACCTTCAGGTACAAACAATGGGATGACATCAAGAAGTTTTGTTACATTTTTGAACATCTCTGGCGTGTCATCTGTTGGGTAGCAATGCTGTTCACTGAGCTCCATATCAACATATCGGATACGAACAGGTGGAGAAGTTGTAGTCGCATCAATGTCATAGTAACTTGAGTAGTCATAGTCCTCTCCTTCACATTTAACATGGACATCTTTAGTGACCAAAGCATCCTGCAGGCTTCTGTCCTTCTGATTTATTTTGATTTCCCCTAAACAACCAATGAAGGATTCAGCTGTAATTTCTTCCTCTGCACGACCTAAAGATCCACTCTCACGGAAGACATCCTTCATTTTCCCTTGGATGCCTCCTAAATACAAGTTTCCGACCAAATCGAGTTTTTGTGACTGGTCAAGAGGGAGGGAGGACAATTGGCTATCTACATTAATAACAAAAGAGTCTTGGCTGACCTGAACCTTGACTCTATGCCACTGATCATCATCCAGCTGTACCTGAGTATTCTCCAATACCTCAATGCCATTGCCGAGGTCCAGAATACCTTTGAGATAGCCTTTTGAAACACCAACAGCAATGAAATCTGAGTCTCGGCCAGGGTGGAAAACAAGTAATGCATCCTCAATGGTAGTTTTCATTAGGACCTCTAAGACTCTCGGAGCACCACTAGCTGCGCTCCAGGTAGGGAAGGACACAAAGGAATCAGGAGTGCTGAAGCTAGTTGCTTCCCCATCACCAGCCTCAAACTCAGAGCTGCAGGACTCCTTAGTGTCATGGCATTGTTTGAATGCTGTGCTGAGAATATCAAACTGATGGGACTCAAATTTGACCTGAGTCATGCAGCCACGGAAAGGGGGAATTGCATTACTGAGGTAGGGAGCATCCAGGTCTCCTGTTCCTCCAAGCCAAATGCCCAAGTCAATATTGAGCTGCTCCCCGTCATCATTCACAGGAACGTATGTTGGGAATAGCTCATCAATTGTCATGGTGAGTTTGCCATCTTGCAGTGTGAGAGAGATTTTGTGGTCCAGAAGGTTATTTAGCTGTACTCCTTGGGATGAAGTAAGGATCACCTCTCCAGCCCCCAGGTTCATCCTTGCCTATGGGAAAACAAAAACATTTTATTTCAAATTTAATACATTTCTATTTAAAAAACAAAACATGATTGTGCCATATGGGGTTTGTATTTGTGTGTGTTTGGAATAGTCATTATCTGACCAACAAACAGAACATGGAGGAGATTCAAGGCTAATGTTTAAGGAGATGTCTTTTAAAATTGAGTGAATATTACCAGTAACAGGAATTTTGCCTTTTGAATAAAGACACCCTATCTTGAACCTCCAAATACCAACCCAAACACTTGGATCATCTCACTTAAAATTTGTAGGGAGCTAATGTGTTGACTCATAAAACATTTGAGTTTAAGCCTCATTTTATTGTAACATTGACATTTATGATCCAGACAGTGTATCTACATCCCAAGGCATCCATCAGGTATGCTCACAGTGTTCACTGACCTGTGTTGTAAAAATTAACTACTTCAAAAATGCTTCACTCATAACAGACATCTGTGTTTTGCTTAAATAAAGTTATTACATAGCTCTTACACATATGTGACAGATAAGGCAATTTAATTTTTGTAAAGGCTTGAGTCCATTTGCTCAGTGCATCTAGTATTACCAGGAGGAACAAAATGAAGAAGAATAAGAGAGACAATATTTTGTTTTATTACACATATCCTGAGATGTCACCTCATTGAAAATGCAGAGAAATTGTCCTTTCAGGGGACAAGCTATATGAATCTCTGTGATAGCACACCTGATGCTAATTCTGCTGCTTTTCAAAGCTGTCAAGCAATTAATTATAGATATGAAATGTCATGGTTCTCATTCCAATCACAAAACTAGAGAAGACAGCAGGAAAATCAAATCAATTTAGGTTGTTTTCAGAGTGGCACCTGTGAAATGTGCCATATACATGTCTTGAAGCTGAATGGCTCTCAACAACATTTAGAGTCACACTCTTCACTATCTATTGTATGGCATGTAAATTCATTCAGAATTTGTGGGATATTTACAGCCAACATATTCAAAAGTATGACATCTAATTTGTGATGTCTCTGGGATTATAGTAGAAAATGAATCAATAGCTTGTTATCCAGTAAACAACACTGTTATCATTTTTATGTATACAGCATTTTTACTGCTTTAAATGAACCTTTGGCAAAACAGCACAGAAAAAGATACCACAGATCTGCTGCAGAGGAAAGTGAGAATATTATGACATGACATGAGTGAAACACAGGTTGATACAACTATATTCATCCAGCATTAACTTAAAATTTTAATATATTTTTGGAACTCCCTAACTCACATTAACCATCAGTACAATATTTTAACCATTCACCTGGATTTTCCCATTTTGGAGTTCAAGGAACAGGTAGTCCTCCATTCCTGCAGCCAGAAACAGCAGCCCACTTCGCCGACTCGTCTTGATCTGTAGTGACAGCTGGAAGGTGGAGATGTCTTGGAAGACTTGTAAACTGCAGAAGCTGTCCCCAAAGTAGGATTCTGTAAAGAGTCAAAATAGGAAATAGCATATGAAAATAAGAGAGTGGCATCATGTTCCACTGTATGTCACCCTGCATATTTTCTTTGGCTGTGCATTTTTGCTTAAAGACAAGAATTTCACCAATTAGGTGAGCATTTTTCTGAGTCTCACATTACAGCGCAACTTGCTCTGGACTGATTTCTATATTATCAGGTGTCCTCCAGCTGCTCCTGGCTGAAGAGGAGCTCCTCTGCCCTCAAAGGGATTCTCTCACTGAGACATCAGTCATTACGCCTGCAGAGATTTTCCGGGCATATAGAGTCTTGGGGTGCAGGATTTCCCAGGCTTGAGCTATCTTGTTTCCAATGATATGCAAATTCAGCCACCTGCCTCGGACTGTGCTCTCCCGGGCCCTCAACAAAATGTAAACCATGGAGGAAGTCAATTATTTCCCAGTGCACATGCTCTGAAATTAAACTGGATCACCTCCAAGACCCCCTTTACTCAGTATGGGTTTTCCATGGCCTTAGCCAAGAGATATAGAAAGGGGGCTTTCCATTTGCAACCCACTCCCCTTCACACACAAAAAACTCAACACACAAAAAACCTCATTGGAACACAGCAAAGAAGGCAGTCTTCTGATCAGTGTGTCAATGCCTTGGAGTATTTGGAATACTGATGCAGAGAGAGAGGCATTGCTGTGTCAAAGTTAGAACATTCCTATGAGATCATGAGGATCAAAATATTTTCCAAAAATCAACAGTAGCATCCAGTAGCTGAACAAAATGGTGGGCATGATGCCACAAGCAAAAATACAGAATGTCTTCTCAGACATGGCTGAGTAAGAGAATAGAGGAGGAAAAATAAGATACTAAACATTCACATTCATAGCTATAAATGGAAAAAGTATTTTCTCAAGACTCTGTTGGAAGGTGTCTGTATGAGAGCAATTGTTTGTGTATGTGTGCCTTAAAAGGGCAGCTAGTATCTGTGTTACATCTACATTAATGCCATGCTGCTGACTTCAAAACACTGAAGGGTACGTTTGTCCTTCGGTTTCACATCCTGTAAATGAACCCCACCTCCCAGATCTGTAACAGGCACTGGAAATGTGAACAAACACAATCATTTTGATGTCAGCAAGGACAAAAGCAAAGCTTTTATCTTAGTGCCCATGCTTTTGTGATTACACTAAGAGGCATTTGCTTTTGGGTCCAAGGCTGTTCTGTCATGAACAAAGTCAGTGATGAACGGTCTCAGCGCAGGGCCAGATACACAGAGACTTTCGATTATACACTGCTGCGAAACACCAGTTTCTTTCAGCCAAAAAATGTTGGTGGATCGCAGTAAAAAATATCACAGGAAACAGTTTTTGACATTATCACATGTTGAGTCCTATGTTGTCTGAATGCTAACAACTGAACCACAGGAATACATAGGAAATGGACAAAACAAAAATCCTCTCAGTAATAAAAAATGAAAATGGAGATATACATGCAAATACAATTTGCATTGCTGAGAATGTAATTGAATGAAATTATCACAGTTAAACATTATTCTTTTTCAAAATGTCACTTTTGGGGGGGCTATTGTCGTTAGCTGTTATTGACTCTGCCAGAAGCTATTATAGTACAGTTCATAGAGTTTCTGGTAAGGCTAAGGTATTTCAAATGAAAAACTAGTGCTAATTACACAGCAGGCTTCAGGCTGAAACTGAAAAATGGGGGAACAGAATCTTTTCTTACAGGCAATTGCATTAACAAAGAAAATCGCAATGAGCTCCATGGTTCTTAAACCCAAGCTTTTGTTGGATTGTTCACTGAGCATGGGGATAAAAAGCTGAAGGAGAGAGCGATGCCAAGACAATTCTGCCTGGGGATTTTCTGGTTCAAATTCAGCTTGCTGCTGTTGCCTTGAGGAAAAGGAGTACATTTCCTAATGATACACACAATAGCTGTACTCTCTGCAGTGTACCTGGACCTGGAATTCATTAGTTCTCCAGCTAAGCTGTGTAAAGCTCAGGCAAAGAATAGGCTTCATGTATCAAAAAGCATATTTTCAATATGCTATCTCTTTAAATGTCCTGCTTTGTGACACTTCTCTTGTCTGTTTCCTTCGTTAAACCATTCTTGTGTTCACGGTGGCTAACGGGTATGCAAAAGGGGACTCGCACCTACAGGATGCGTTAAAAAAAAGCTTTTGAGAATGTGCATCACCAGTCTCCGGCTCTGCCCCACCACACAATACATAATACGCTATATTCTCCATCTTCCAGGGACATGGGGCCGGGCGTTGATGAGATCTAGCCGAGGTGATTTTGCTGACAAGGCGTCATTATGTGTCAAGGATCGTCCCTGCTCCTTAAGAGTGTAAGCTAGAGCTGTGAAGCTGCTGCCACACTTGGTGTCACTCGGCGTGGAGGTTTAACCACCTAAGAGGACAGTCTCTTATCCCCCTTAGCTACCACACCCCTCCTCACACTACTTTATTGTGTGTCAAGCAGAATCCTGGTCACAGGCCAATGCAGATGGCTATAATTTGATGACTGACTGCGCTTGTATTCATAATGCTCCGAGGAAACTGAGTCTTCCTCTCTTTCACAGACGACTGAATGAATTCCCCTGTTGTCTTTTTTTTCCCCTTTCCTCCTCCTCCTCCTCCTCCTCCTCCTCTTCTCCATCCTCTTTTGGTCTCAATCTAGCGACTCATGTCCGGAAAAGCTATGGGGAAGAGAGAAACACTGACTTCAAGTGCAGGGAGATTGGAGACATTCAGACCACTTTGTGTCCTGTGACTGGACTGCGCCGATGAGTCAGTTGTTACGTTCGCATTTTACAGGAGATGTGCTGGACAAACAGGGCTTGAGCCTTTGGGATGCTGATTTTTGCTGCCTTGCTCGTACTTGTCAAAAAAGAACTATATTTTAGCGTATAAGATCCTGAATCCTAAATTCTTTAAGAAGTGTCTGATCCATACAGGTCTACAAAGGTCAGTCAGACCAGAGTAACTCACAATGCGATTATTTTCTAAAAATGAAAGTTTACATTTGCTTAAACTAATCTGATTGGCCAGTTTAAAATCTTACGTAGAAGCAAGGATGGTCTGTGTGTATTCCTCTACAACAATTGTGCCATGGTAACAGCCCGGAATCCAAACAAACCACCTACTTGCGTAACCCATGGTTAGGCCATGGTTAGTTTGACTATAAATAGAGGTTATGATGGCCATTTGTTTCCTTTGCTGGGTTGTGCCTACTACAACAGGGCATAATAGCTTCTGGGTATAATTATATGAGGGATAGGGTGTTGTTAAGCATAGATAGAACTGGAGAGCTTTTATGGTTGTAATGGCATTTACCATATGGTAACACGGCCATTACCATGAAGCAATTACATCTCTCACATGGGTCAATAGCACTTGTGCTTGTGATAAACATTAGTTTACCAATTAAGTCTGCAGACAGTGACCCAGCAGAGTATCAGAACATGGATTATGATATATAGGAGTTCTACATACTAGGACTGAATCAAGTAATTAGTTGAAAACTGGTCAGCAATGTTGATCTTAATCATTACTGATCAATCATAAATAATAAAAAACATCAATCCTCAGCCTCAAAAATGAGAGAATTTGCTGCTTTTCCTTGTCAAATTTATTTGTGACTCTTTGGGTTTGTTGATCTCTGTGTTGGACAGAACACGCAATTTCATAATCAAACTGATTTTAATAAAACACAAGAGTGATCTTTAGTTGTAGATCATTCATTTATGGCAATATATCTTAAATGTCACTACACTTCATTCATTTACTTCATTGTAGTTTGATTGCATTGGGTGCTATGCTGTTATCTTTACTGATCATTTGCAGCCAATTTGGAAAACCCAGATGTTTCCTTGAATTGAACCAAAATGTTTTTACTTTTTACTGCATGAAACACAAACAATGATGTAATTAACAGAAAAAACAGCATTTCTTGGTAACAGAGCACTGATGTGTCCAGTGGCTTAGGTTAGTGATTCAGTATATGGTTTGATAAATGCTTGTCCCTTCAGCTTTTGTTTGGTGGTGACTACAAATGACAATGCAACTCATGCTAACGTTGGATAACCTGAAAGCCAACTTCTCAACAAATTATATTCCCACACTCAGATTGCGCCCACTGCCCTTAAAACAAACGCAACATCATGTTGGTGCAGCGTGTTTACAGACCTGACTCTGAATACAGCAGTCTGTTTAGGAAAATACTGCTAACTCCAGCACTGTTAAACAGCGGAGAGTAGAGCCACAACTCTACATACCTTGACAGCACTGCTTTATAAGGACCCCCTCCTTCCCCCCTGACTTTTCAGAAGTCACCAGGGACACACTTTTACAAGCTTTATAGAGACATTTCTCTGAACAGACTATGTCAGTGTGAAAGCAAACACATCATCATTTTAGTCCTCTTTTCAAATCCTCACCTACCCCTGCATCCCTCTGAGACACTCCAATACTAGCCACAGTGACGAGGTACAATACATAAAAAAACAGGCTTGTGGAGCCTCAGCGGGTGGCCTCCTCCCTGGCAATAATTAAAACTCTTCAGGCCCTCTCTCTCTGTAAAACTCGCACTCACACAACAGACAAGGGGTGGCGGCAGCAACGAAAAATTATGACCTTTCCCTGTGAAAGGAGAAAGGCAGTGTAATGTAATTTCAGCTTAGGAAAATGGACCTGTGAGAAAAGGGAGGGAAAGTGTGGAAAGGATGTGAAAGACCCAGTGTTGTCTGGGTTTGTGCTGTTAATGCGAGAAGGGGTCTGAAAGGCTGGGTTTCTATACAAAATGAATAGCAAAAGCCGACTTTCTGTGGACGGGTACAGAAAAAAGGACGTTTTTTAAATTTAGTTTTTTATTCATTACTTATTTTATTGAGGACTTCTTACTTTGTTAAATTAAAAAAAAGAGACTGATGTGCTTACAATTGCTGCCATTTTCCTTCTGCATCACTGGGGTGAGATGTGATTGGGAATAAAAATCAGGAATCATCAGCGCTTACAGAGGAGTAGTTTAAGAGCACAAGACATCCAATTAAATCATTGGAAATCTCTGTTTTATAATTCAGAAACTTGCCAAGAACTCCTCCGTGAGGCCTGTGCGCTCTCTTGTACCGCTGCCAGTGAAAATATTTCCATCAAATGTTGGCTGCGTTTCAGTTTCATGTTAACTTTGCTATATGCTGCACGTCAAAGCGACGGTGAACAAAGACATGTTGTGCAGCTTCAGAGCCGCACAATGGGACATTCTCAAGTTTTAAGCCGTGCTTGGGCTACAAGGTAAACAACTTTTCTCAAACTCAATATTCCAGCCGAATGAGGAGCGTGACGAATCTGCAGTGTGTTGGCTCATCGCTCGCCACTAAAAGACTCGTTGGTCATAATGACTTTGGACTGATGATCTCACTCACCTAACAACATTGTAAGACAAACACGGCCGTGAACAGAAGCATTGTGGTGACTCAGGGCTCTGCTGTAGTTTATGACCGGCTAATACAAAGCGTGCCTGTGTCAGCCCGGCCAAGGTATGGAAGCCATCAACCGCCAAGGTCCCAGTGGGTGGGTCCCGTTAAAATAATCCCCCTGTGACATCAGAGGAGTGCCCCCCGCCCCCTCCCCCGCCGCCACAATCCTATTTAAACCTCCTCACACCAACTGACCCCCTCTACACTCATTCACACAGCTTCTCTTGCCAAATACACGCGTACTGCAAGAAAACGTTCGAACAAGCGATTGTTTATATGTATAGCTGTGACTTTCTCTGTTTTCCCTCAGCCGGAGCAGCGAGGCTGTTTATAGACTGAGCTGAAGGACGTTTTAACACACCGGTAATGAATTCCTGTGTGAAATCTCACCGTGTGAAGAATGAGTAGAGCAGTGTTTTAAGGAGGGGGGACAGGAAGGAAGAAAGTGGTGTCAAATAGCGATGGAAATCACGTACAGGCAATTAAACCTACGGCTTTTACAATGATACACCTCTCATCTCGCTGAATATAGTGTCCTGTACTTCTGCACCTTTACACCTGACTTATCCTCATAAATCTAATTAAAGGTCAATAAAGGATTTTCATTATCCTACAGCACTTTACTTAAAGGTGAAAGAACAAACCGAGAGCGCTGCCTGCAATGCATGAGTGGACGGACCGCTCTGGCTTTGTTCCACAACGCTGATGGTTCAAGGTAATAGTGGGAGGAAATTGGACAGCAGTTAAGTACAGCTACTTAAGTTTCTAATATTTACAATGTCAACACAAAATGGGAGAGCAAAGAGGTTCCGTGTCCTGTTGTTACATCCACTGATTAGTACGGATAATTAAACTAAATTATCTCCATGTTGGTTATTTTAGGCCACCAATTGAAAGTCCTTGTTTCGCTATGCAGCAGCTGGGTTTGGGTCTCCAATTTTTCATTACTTGTAGACCAGTTTGTGACTTTTTAAAAAGAGCTTTTGGACATATTTTAGGATAAGCGGGTTATAATACTGTGTTTCTGGGCCCCCGTTGGAATCTGTTTTAACAAAATATAGGTAGCTTGCTATCCAAGCTACAAAATGCCAAAGATTAAACAGTAAAATGAATAAAAGCCTTGTACTTTATTGTTTTATCCTTGGCTTTCAATTCAATCTATCACTTGCAGAGCTCCATCCAGGATGCAACTAGCTTATGGAGGTATATTCCTACCTTCCTTGGAAAGTGTTTTCTTTCAATTTGAGAGAATGATTTACTTATTTCAAGTTCAGATTTTGCAATGCTCTCCCACTAAACTCTGTCCTCACACTTAGATTTACTGTCGTTTCGCTCTCAAGTAAAAATAGGAACATACCTCCATACTAGCTTAGCTTACCATAAAGACTGGAAACAGGGGAAAACAAGTATCCTGGCTATGTGTAAAGTTAAGAAATAAATCTACCAACACCTCTGAGGCTCATTATGTTGTTTCTTCAACTCTTGCATGACAGAAATGTAATTTGTGGCTGTTTTAAATAGTTACATTCTTGAGATATTTCTCAGAGAACTAAATTTTTAGTGTAAAGACATGACAGAGCGACTGATTATTTCATCCTTCTCTTGAGAAAAAAGCCAAGTGAATGTCAAACTCTTCTGTTAAGAGAATTGAGAGGCACACACATATTTGGAAGGAAACAGACAGATGCGTTGCGAATAATGTTCTTTTCGTTCTGAGTTTTACAGCGTTCATACAAGCAGTCGCATATTCTTCATGTAGACTGTATCTCAGTATTATGACTCAGCCCCCCCCCAACAATCCCTGCTACTTCACTTAATGTCAGCACACTGCACTTCTGAGGTATGTGTCCTCGGTTATTCTGTGGGGTTTTTAGGCATTCATCATACATGCGTAGGTTTGCACAGTATGGAGAGTGTCGGTGGCTTTATCGAAACTGCCACAAATTTAAGTATGAACGAGCGGCGAGCACTTGACAGCACTTTGGCTTTGATGTGTAATTTTCCACCATCATACGATTTTTTTTCCCTGGAGTTAGTGAAAAGGTGTGTCTGCATGTTTGCTCTCATCCCGATTCTTTCCGCGTCAGCCTCATTCACCGTTAGCAGTCATTTCGGACACATCAATGACTCCATTCAGCTTTTCGCTCAGAGTGCCCTTATGACTGCAGTTATGAGTACGAGTGCAGGCATCAGTCACTCCGCCGCTAATTATCAGCATGACATTGGCTTTTCAGTGGGCTGGAAAACACTTTACTGAGTAGCAGCTCGCTGTCATAAATCATTCCACTTTAACGTCAGCACAGGGGAAGAGATTTAGGACCTGGACCCTGACAAACCTTGCTCAGCTGGGGTCCGGCGCAAGGGAACGCTTGATAGAGAAGGTGTTGAAGTTGGACCTGTTTTCTGTAGGGGGCTCCAAATATTTCCCAGACAGATCTCGTAAATAAACCGACCCTCTCTTTCTTTTCTCACCAAACTTCATTTCTATTTGTTAGTCATTAGAGTCTCATTCATCAAAAGTACTTAAAGATTTATAGAATTTTTGTGGACCCCAATGTTAAGTCTCGATACAGTTAAGCTGACGAAAAAGATTTGGTGCCAACACTACATCAATACAGTTTTGGTACACTTTCTTTCATGGGGCGGTTGTGGTTCTGGAGGTCCTGTGGGTTGTCCTTTAGTCACAGGATTGGTGGTTTGATCTCTCGCTCCTTGTATCCAGAAGTCAAAGTGTCAAATTCCTCCCAAAGACCAGGTCAATATCTTAATTGTGATTGATAGTGTTAAATAAAAATGTGTTTGAATATGGTAGAGGATTTGATGCCAAGTTTTAGCACTATACCATTTGTAAAAATCCCACAATTCAGGTGATTTCAATAAAATTGTTGCAGATTGTCACTTCAGTTTTAAGCTTTGTGCTGCACACTTTTCCATTACCGAATCTGATAGTGAGCCCTTTCTATAAATGAGCCCCAGTCTCTCTCCAAGGAGGGGAAACTGTGATACAGAAGCTGCAGTGAAGGGGCCTCCCAAAAACCCATATCCGGCTCTAACCTGGGTCTGCAAAGTCAGTGTGTGTTTGAGATCAGAGCGTCACATTAGCCCCATAATGAGAACCAGCTGAAGGCACACACCACCAGACTGACCCTCTCCAGCTCAGACTGACCCCCCCCCCTCTCCTTCTCCTCCCCGGCACCAGTTCACCATCTCACCCCCCTTCCCCCGGACCCTGGAGACACCTTTCTCTCGCTAAACTCAGCTGAATTTAGACCCAGATAAATGCTTTATCCAGATGCTTGCTCTCGAACCCTTCCATCAACCGGCGTTACTCTAAACCATTCCAGTGCACACGCCCAAAGACAGAAGTACATGGTGCAAACATAAACACCCGCACTCACCCATGCACATATGAGAGGCCACGAACACAGACACACACACACACGCTCCCTCACTCTCTCCATCACGAGTTAGACGTCTCACAACCTAACAGTCATTTCTCCACGGCCCGCTGGCTGAGTCAGCCCACCGTCTCCCGCCATTCATGCAACCGTTTTCCACCAGGCTACTGTTGAGGAGGCCCGCCCTGCCCCACCCAGCCCGTCCGGCCACTTTTCTCTGCTCGACTCTCATTCTGTAAATGAAAAATAAAGCGCTCTCTCCAAAACCCCCCACCTCTCTGTCCTGCCCCTCTTTCCTACTTTCACTTGTCCTCTAACCGCTGCTTTTGACCCAAAATAAACACATCATAACATGGAAAGATCAGGAACGCTGTTCAACAACTTAAACAGCGCTCCAATGTTCCAGCTCAACTTATACATCCATCTCATTTTTCCACAACTTTCTTTACTGGACAACAGACTTGGAGATGCATAGCACTGGTTTCAGTGGAAAATGTTGGCACATGGAGTCTGCACAGGCTCCTTTTGTCTCCTCTCTATAACAGGAACAGTTCTATTTATGGATGAGGGGAGTTTTATGTTTGTTTTTGTTATGCCAGTAGCATGTGAAGTATTACATACTACTAATACATATAACTCAAACTCAGTCAAAACAGTGATAATTATTTGAAAAGACACAAAGAGGCACAACTGGGGATTTTGGTCCAGTGTGAAAATTTGTACTTTGTTTTTTTAGCCTTTCTTTAAACAGTATATTCACGGAGCGTGAATGCCTTTTTCCAGGAACACCCAGCTTCATACGCTAAAATAGGCACACCTGGAGCTAACAGTACCATGGGAGGTAAGTTTCGTGCTCAAGAGCTCCTCAGCAGTGAGAATGATGACAGAACAACCCTGCTCTTTGGCTTCTCTCTCCCAGGTTTGTTCAGCTGGCTCAGAGATCAAACTTCTGGTCACAAGCCAGCTTCTTTGTCACATGTCAGTGTATCTAAATAAAAGGAAAAAAATGGTGCCGGTTCCCTTGTGAAGTCATTTGTGTCTACATGTGAGGCTCCAGCACAGGACATGAAGTTAATATATGCACTGATTTTGGTTTGGCCTGAACGCCCCTGCCACATGTGTGGTAATGGTTTAAACATGCGGTGACAAAATTGTCCGAGGGGGAAACAAACACTGCATCCCTGCCAAATCATTCGTTGACAGCGGCCACTCTGCACACACCACAGTGGGCCTGGGGGGGACGCCGCGACAACATACGTCCCCTAACACAAGCCACTGTTTACTGTACATAACTCACGCCCTGTGGCAGCTGTGCTGGGTACAGATGTAGCGACAGTGGAAGTCCGGCCGCGTAATCTATGATGGCTGCACCAACCTTCACCTTCCCGGTGGAAAAAAAATGGGTCTGTTTTTCCTTGCAGCTATCTGTCATACTTTTCAAAACAAAAGCTTTGCAGTTTCTGATAACAAATTCACCAGAAATGTGTGTTCCGTCAAAAGACACACACACCCAAACTCACCGTGCCCCCTTTAATGCTTTCTGTTGAGATGAACTGCTGCCACTTTTACTCGAGGTCTAAATACCTCCAATATGGCTGTCGGCCATTACTCCACACAGAAACACTTCATTCACTTATAGTTTGCAACATTTAAGACAGATTTATCCATCTTGGCCACTACAGAGCGGGATAAAAACAGGGTGGGAAATTCCTGCTTTGGCTACTGCTATTTCCTCCCTCAGATCCAAAGGTGTTATTTGAGACAGGAGGGTGTGGATGCTCAGTAACAAGCACTTAATCTTATGTAGGTCCTTATTTAGACAATACGATATGCAGTGAAATAGACGAAAGAGGAAATAGGTCAGTCACCTGTATCATTAGAGTCTGGTTATGTTAAAACTAGCTGGTTTGGGAAAGATTTCCAGACTAGTGAATTTAATGTTCTTCAGCATTAAAGCTGCATTGTCTGTCTATTTATTGATGAAAAAAGAAAATGTTTTGTGGTTGTATACAAAGCAACTCTTAACATCTAACAGGAGAGTCATTATTTGCATGATCACAAAAGGTCACTTAGGAAAATGCTTACATAGGTCAACCTAAACATTTGAAAGCAAAATCATTGCTGTCTTTTTTAGCCTCCTTGTTTTTTTCTGTGAAAGTCCTCACAGAAAGTCCTCACAGTAACTTGTGACAACGGTCATGAGTCAGATTGAAGCCACGGTGCCACGAGTTCGCGTGCATCATCGCTCGCTGAACCTCGGGGATGCCTCGAAGACAGAAAGCACAAGAAACTTCAGAAAAAATTAAAAAGACAAAATGTTCAGAGAGATGAAATATGATGAAAAAGCCTCAGAGAAACTTGGAAGCATGCTTCTGGGATGCTGGAAAAGAAGAAACACAAAGAGTGCAGCGAAATTGAGAGCTACATCAGACCGCCTTTTTTTCCTTTTTGCTTTTCCTGTAAGTTGGCACAGAACTTCTGCAGATAGATAGACAAGGTCCTTATTACATCCAATTTGCATTTAGATGATAACAAGAGCAGGGAGCTTGAATGGGCTGTTGTTCCAACAACTTCTGCGTGTATCCAACAGATGTAATTACGAGTAATGCACCTCATTGCCTCTGACTGATTACAGTGTTATTTCTTTATTTCATCTGAGAGAAGTTGCTCATAATCTTCCTTTGTGCAACCCCCGAATGTGCAGAGCTGATTCAACTAAACGCTCATCACAGTGTTTTAAACGAGCATATGTATTGCAGACGACTACGGAGGAATCAACCCCCCCACCCCACCCCCCCCGCCTCCCCACCCCCCCATACTGTACCACCCACCTCACAGACGACAGCGCTTTGGTTGATTGAGGTCGGCTGCTTCTCAACTGTGGCACTGATCGATTGAGGTGTGCGTCGTGAAAGTGGGACTACTGTACTACAGTCAAAGATCTGTCTAGGTCTGCCAGAGCCCCGGGTGCAAGTGACTAATCATCTGTGGCAGCTGAATGAAGCCTTTAGGTGCGTTTGGTGGCTGAGGTGCGAGTACATGATCTTAAAGGCACTGTGTTGGTTATAATACAAGACAGAAAATATATTGCACCATTTTGTAAGTTCACAGCTCAGTCAGAAATGTATCAGGCAGTAGATACTATCCAGTGCAGCATTTGATATGAGTGCAGTTTAGCATATAGTTAGAGATCACCCTACATGTTCCTCATTACTCAACAACATTTTGGAAAGGCAGCATCTTCAAGACTTCAAGTTACAAAAGCTAGTGAACCAGAAGTTAACTAAGATCTTTAACCTTTTAGCACAATCCATTCCCAAAGTGTCTCGAGGATTCTGTGTTTTCAGGCTGCTTCATCAATAAGCATTGATTAAGAAATACCTAGTCTGTATTTCAGCGATGTTCTTTAGACTTGGGTGCACTGTGCTGAAATGCATCAGCTTCTCCAAATCTTTTGCAAACCTTTCATCCATCTGCCATTAGGTCAACGAATGTTTAAACCATCTACGATGCAATCACGTGCACTGATGAGTAATTTGATGGTATACAACATGCCTTGTGCACAGATGGCTTGCACAGATTTAGTACATGATATCCAAAATGCTACACATTTTCTCTCATATACAATGCTGACAGCTCATTGGCTATATTTAGATATATGAACATATTTGCTCATCTCATTGAGGCGCTAGATGGCTTTTTGCCCACTTTGTGTGGTGAATATTGACAAAGCTGTCAGACTTTGATGAATCCAGGGATTGGAGGAGCACAGTGTTGAAACACAGTGTCAATGAGAGAGAGAGAGAGAGAGGGAGAGAGAGAGAGAGAGAGAGAGAGAGAGAGAGAGAGAGATCATCAACAAGGGTGAGTAACTAAGCAAAAGGGAAAAAGAGGAATGTGTTTTTTATTCAGCGCTAGAGGCAAAAGCTCAGTTGAGACAGAGTCACTGTCTTAACTGAGGACTAAAACAAAGCCCATGACTAAAATCAATGTTTGCCTTCACGAAGCCCTGCAGCTGAAAACAGAACAGGACCTGATAGAAGCAGCCATTGTACAATTCGACACGATGGAGAAAAAAAAAAATCACTAACCCCTGAGGGATTTAAAAGTCTATCCAGACAGCTGATAATTCCAAGTATTGATCGTATGAAAGGTTTTACTTGTTAAGAGTGAGTATGCAATTCAGATCTATCCATGATGTCGCTTCTTAACGCGGCCACATCTTCAGCTTTCAATAACAGCCTCCAATTTTACACACTTAACCGGCATTTAATCCATGCGCGTGGCATATTTGTCAAAGAAGTATCTGAACAAACAAAACAAAACAAAGCGGGACTCAGCAGTCGATGAGTTAATATGCAAAACCCCGTCCACATTAGTTAGCTGCCAGTCAAGCTTACGACTCATCACTCATCAAAAGCATAAAAGAGACAAAATGCGAAATGCAAAGTAACTGATGCATTTGCAAAAGTTTACCGTATGTTTGGGTGGGGTTGCTGGCGTTAACTTGCTGGAGCAAACCTGAGTTCAATTAAAGTCGAGCAGAGCCACCAACATGAAACACCAAACGAACAAAGTGAAGCATCCAGGACTGGCTGCCACATGTGTTGGTCCTGAATGGGACTCCCTGGAACTAAATAGTGAAGATTTACTCATAGTGTAAGTAACAGGTTTACTTTATTACTAGGTAGGTAGGCTCATCAGCTGGACATGCTACCATTTTTTTTAAGCTGGAGGCGGCAAATTTAGCCTATGAAATGACACCACCCTCAAATCTCTGCCGTTGTTATCCAAACCTCAACAGGCCTGATGTGATAGCTCATGCTGTAAAGTCTATTAGAATATTCAATGTTAAGGGTAAATTTTAAGCTACAGAAATGAATGTTAAATGAGTTAAAAAAAATGGTGTTGACACGTATAAATTGTCATCAGGTGGGGTAGCTAATATGGTGTAATATGAGGTAATATGAGTGTAATTCGACCACACTGTGACGTTTCGTTACCAATTTAGTGTAGTCATAAAATACAGTATATCAGCATCCGGCACACTGAGGAAAAGAAAATGTGTGCCCGTTTAAAATATGTAAATGAATTTCATCAAATAGTCTACTTCTCTGCTCCTACTCCCTGTGGATGAGTGAAAGTATGTCATAATGGTGCTATTATAGATAATAGTCCCTTCTGGAGCGAATGTTCTGTCCTTCACCTCCTTTCTTCTCCATTTCCCCTCTAATGTTTTTATGAACATGTGCTCATGCTGTCATTTGGCAGACATTGGCACGTTGACCACATGTCTTGTTTAACAGTCTTGCAGCTTAATTATATAATTCTGTACATGCACTAAATCACCTGTGAGTGGTTAAAAGATGCTCTGCTGCACGGACTTTAAAGGTTGACCAGCTTTAAAATTAAAGATCTAAGTTTGCAGCTCAGAAGTCAGTTTATATTTACCAGCTAGTCTCTGATTGCTTTATATCAAAAGACACCAGAAAAAACAAGTGAGGCCAAAGATTTAGTTGTTGTCACATTTAACTTGGCTTAAGATGCAGGAAATGGATGAGGACTGTTTTTAGAGTCAGTGCATGTTTTTCCACCTGAAGTTCAGCTAAGCTCAGTTGCTAATTTCATGCCTCCCAGGGCATGTCAAGATGTCAATTTTGACAATTGCCCTTTCATTAAGATGATATCAGAATGTGTTGAAGATCTTCCAGGAAATTGTAATGACTAAATCTGGGGCTCTGCAGTGGTTTCCTTCTTTGTTATTGAATTTTATGACTGATATTTTAATGCACAGTAACAACAGCCGAGGTAGCTTTAAACACAGATTTTAATGACACAGCGTTAGTCAGTGTCTGTTGATGTGTGACTTTTTGATTTTCTCACCTCATTCATAATCATAACCTGTCTATTAAACATTTTTACAGGTGATCACTAAAATAAAGTTAAGTGCCTTTAAATTCCTTTTCCCAGTAGACGCAGAGGAGCACTTCAAAATGCGTTGATCTCAATCACGGAGCCAAACACCCAAAAGTCAGGAAAATGGCGATAATCCCTTTTTAAGGTTTGATTTCTGGGGCTTACAGGGTTTCAGCTCTGACTCTCGACCTCCTGCAGAAATCCCCTCTGCACACCTGCATTTAGGACGTTCATTATAATTCATCAGTTGTTCCTTGAGTGTGGCCGTATAAAACTAGCTGAGCGTTTTCCAAAAAGGGAATTATCCTACATTATGTTCCACCGGGGAAGGTTCGTGAAGATTGAACTTTTCCATTCTCGGCTTGTCCCATTAAAATAAAAATGATATACTTTCACCTGTAAAACATAGAGGGGGAAAAATGGGACGGGAGGCCTCCTACAGTACAAACCCAAACCATCTGCAGATGTGTTCGCTGGTGCTTACACGTTAAGTAAGCAAACAGTGCTGAATGTCAATATGTGTGAGAAGTGATGCGCCACATGGTCTTAACATGCATATATTACATCTCATACCTCACAAGGAGATCAAATTCCATGCCAGCGGATATGATCATCATAAACCTGAGGTTTAGCTTTTTGTGTATTTCACAGATCTGGATGATCTGTCAAGCTGGCGATGCGTGTGCTGCAAAAAAGTCTCACAAACATCAGACAAAAAACCCTCAACAAAAACCAAGTGACTTCATGGCATAAAATGTATCCCTCACAACATTTCTAACCTTAGATGAATGGAGACATCAGGAGCTTTTTTTTAAAAAAAGAAATTGGATTGTTCTTCTTTTAATTCAGCGAGTAAATCATTTGTCAGAAATGACTCTCATAACAAGACAATACAAGCTTGAAACAGAGACATACAGTGTGTTGAAATCAATCAACATGATCATCAGCAGCGGCGGACGTTCAGCAGACTGAGACTCTGAAACAGACATCAGTCTTTGTGAACCGGAGACTCGATTCAAATGTGTAAAGCCTCAAGGCTGCACAACATGATATGCTAAATACGTTTCAGCATCTTCAACAATTAAGGGAAGCCACTGATATCGCCTGCAATGTGTGCGTCCTCTTGTTTGCTCCTGCTTAGAGTGAGTTTGCAGCTCACAGAAGCATGAATTCGCCATCCAAACAGCACAAGCTAACCCGTTTGAAAGCTATCCGAGTGTAATTAAAATTCCTCTGGATTTAAATAAATTCTTGAGTGCACATGCTAACGGCCCTTTTGGGAGCGTCTTGGACTAATCGGAGCGACTGAGGAGCGCGTTCCTCTTGCTAATGGGTGAACACATGATTTCACAGCTCCCAACGTGATTACGCTCTTATTAGGGTCAGACATTCATAAAGACTCATTAGCAGTTTTTTCCCCATCATGTGTGTGGGTGGCTTGGTGGCTGATATCATCTCTATCTCTTTTGGTGTGTGCAGTCTTCTCCCTTTGATTCCAGTGACTCAATCCCTTTGAAGCAATTTGTAAGCCACCGAGTGCTTGTACCCAAACTTAACCCAGGCTTAATAACAAGCGAAAATCCGACCAAAAAGACAAAAAAAAAGTCTCTTTTCTGGCTGGTTTGATGTTGCAAATGCTCAGATGGTTCGGTTTTAACAGACTTTGAGGGATCATGAGACGGTTAGTTTTCTGACTAATTAAAAACCACCTGGCCCGAAGTGAAAAAACCCGTCACGTCCCGTTTACAGAGAAGTCACTGCATCTATCTGCTGCCGCTTTCTGCTCCATTTCAGATGGAACTGCTCGGGATAAAGAGACATGTTTTTCTGAATACTGGCAGCCCACCTGTGGAGATGGTTCACATTGCAGTTAATTGAATAATGTTAAAGCACTCGCCGATGGCAGCCTAATTAATGGTTAACAAGGCATTGCTGCAAATAGTTGGCTGCGTGCGCGACTGCCCTGCTCAGACAAATGAGACTCTGTATTTTAGGCACGCATTATGCAGTTTGGTCAGCAGTTTTGTGAAGGCTGCATGACATTTTGTTTCCTCTCTCTGAGTCATACAAAAAAGGGTGTGGCGCTGCATCCGGCGCGCACAATTCTCAAGATGTTCTTTAATTTACTATATTTGTTAATGCTGCCTGTAGTTAGCATGCTGTTTTATAACTTCTTAAGTCAACTGCACAGTAACTTTGTCTAAACAGGATGTGCTAAAGTGATATCTGCGGTTCTTGTTATTGTCCATGCAGATAAACTAGTAAGAGAGATCTACATTGCATTCATTTCTAAACCATATTTTTGGCACACAGGTTTGTTAAAAAAAAAAAAAAAAAACTTTCTCACAGAACCACATAGGACACAAATATGGATAAAAATAAAACAAAGGAACTGAATGTATTGGCAGCAGCAAAAGTGAAAAGCTGGAAATTTATGACTCATCCATCTGTCTTCATGCTTCAGATGGCCCCCCCCACACACACACACACACAGACACACACATAAAAGCACACACATATCCACACAGATAAACACACAAAGATCCCCACTTCCTGCTCTCACAGACATGTTCAGTTCAATCCAGTCGTGCAAAAACAGGCACAAACACAGCCCTCACTGCAGATGAAGGACCCCCCTGATTAAACGTAAGCATATGGATGTGCTGGTGGCATGAAGGTTATAGAGGTGGGTTTATGGCTGCAGGGATGTCAGCTTGGATTCCCAAATGAGCCGGGGGTTGAGTAATGTCGTTTCCTCCCACTAAAAATGCGGTGCCTTTGAGCAAGACACGTAAGCTGCAGTTAACAGTGGTGACTCCCCGGTGGGAATGTGCCTAATGATGGGAACGTGAAGCTGACTGTTGCTAAGTGTTGGAAAATTCCTTATCTCTGAAGTGCTCATCACCATCTACACCTGCCGCACGTTAGCGCCTCTTGCCGTGTAGAAAAACAGATGTATGCGGCACGGTGGCCGAGAGTAAACCGTGAGACTCGCGGCACCTTGACAGGAGTTTGGAAAACTGGAGCGCACACACGCACACATGGATTTAGTTCGCAAACACACAACCTGGGACGCTGTTTTGTGTAGCTGATGACATGGAATGTGTTTGCTGCGTTTTACTGCGTTCGTCCTTTAACTCTGCCAAGCTTTGAGGTGGTTTTGGACCGAGGAGAAGAAGGCTCTTTTTTAAACATTTATAAGCTGCAGGGCGACTCCGTTGCAAAAAGGGAGGGGCCATCCAACCCAGGCTGTGGAAGAAACCACCTCCCCCAAAAAAGCAAACCAAACAAATGGCACAAAAAGTTATTTTTCAGATGGCTACTGTAAAAGGAGTCTTTGTGTCCTAAAGTAACTACGCCAACCGACACTTGACTAAGTGCAGCAAAGAAAAGGACAAATGGAAAGAAAGACTCAGAGAGAAAGTACGCAATGTACTCAGTGGGAGGAGGGGATTTTCTGGTGAGCGGCAAAAGATGTATTTTGGGAAAAAAGAGCTCCTTCTGGAGGCTTCTGATCCGCTGTTTCACCAGAAGGCCTTGGCGTAGTGTCAGGGCGTTGGTCTTGTTTCCAATAGCGTCACTTTCTGTGCGACAGCAGCTTCATGAGACCTTAATAATGTGTTTTATTTTTAACTGCTTCAGTTATCTGATGTGGCAGCGCTAACCGCAACAGTCATGTTCAATGAGAAGCTGTAGTTAAACTAAGGCGCGCACAAACTACGAGTGTGGATTTATTTTGACAGACAACTCAATGGAGAAATGTGTTGTACTCTTTGTGCATCGCGGAAGAAACCGGTGTGCACTCAGGACCCATCTTTTAGCTGCAGTGCTGGATGGCTGCTAATGGACACTGATGCCCGGGGCTGTTGCCATGCGACTACAGAAAACCCATTTGACACATTTTAGACATTCACTACAAAATTATATGTGTGTAAATTCGGGACTTTGGTTCTCTGAGCACTGAACAACATGCAGACACTCTTAGAGCTGTCAGGAACATCCAGTAAGCAATCATTCCAAAATACTGAAGAAAAGATGCCTGCTGTGAAGAAAGGCTCCTGGTAAACGTATGCAGACCTGCTAAATCACACAGTACTGACATCCAGTTGGAAATGGATCACTCACTGCAACATAGTTCACAGGTCTCACATATGAGACATGCTTGTGAAAACTTATTGACATTAAACTCCTAACTGCCATTGTTATACTGTATATGCCTCTGTTTAGTATGTCAGTGTTAACATCCTAGATATGATAAACAGTTCAAACATATTTCTAACACAGCATGTGCCTTGTTTCAGAATGCACCCGTGAATCCCATGTAAATGAGTTCTGGCCTTTAGTTATGAATTTATTCACAGTTGTTTATTAGAATTTAAATGAGTTTGAGGAATTTAATTCCACAGGCCAAACGAAGCAGCCAATGTATTTCTGACTGCTAATGAATGATGTTCTGAAATGCACTGATTCTCGATAATCCTGCCAAAGGCATCCAATACCATCCAGCTGGCATTCAGATGTTCTGCAGATGCGCACAGTTCACCGAGAATAAGGCCCGTGGAAATAAAAGCATCACTGCACTGCAAAGTATGGAATGCGTGAATGATGCATTTTCATTAACACACTTAGCTGTGCGGCTCCCAAGCCGACAGTTTGGATATGGGCAACACTGTGGAGATACAACAGACCATTTGTTGTTGAGTGTCTTGGTTTCACAGGATGTTGTGGTTCATACTGTGCATCCATCGAGTCAAATGAGGTGAAGTGATAACTGTCATCCACATGTTTGTTATTGTTGTCCACTGTGTATATTAGAGCAGAAATGACAGAAAATCATATTTGGTCACTTGTGTGCTGTATGAGGTCTTTCTGGGAAAACATCTAACATATCTGAGTCGTAAAAAGGAAGAAAGAGCTGCTATGATGAAGTATGCCTTTCTCTGCCTCTTTGAATAGAAAAACTGCAATCCAGCCATAGTAAGTTATCAAAGCTGTCTTTGTTATCTGATTTTAATTTCATTTCAATCACGCATGCCATGCTTATTAATCTGTGAAAAGGGAAGTCACTGCATTCATACTTTGCAGACATTTCCTGACAAGGTCCTTCCATGGCGTGTGAGGAGGAGACACGGCAGGGCGAGGCAGGGTGGAGCCGGCCAGTACGGTGCCGGGCCTGTTGAATTTGGCAATGAAATGTCCAGCTCTGCACCGCCACAGCATCCACCTCACAGCCTGCGTTCCATGTCTTCACAGTGATTCACTAAAGTCATACCATGTGTCCGTATGAGACATTGGTACGCCTGAGGTTCAGCGGTATAACATTATTTATCTATATATATATCACTCAACAACGCTGTGGGACCTTTTTTAAACCAAACAATGTGTTTTTGTAGCTCGAGGCTGACAGGAAGGAAGTGCATTACATCTGTAACACAAGGCACCTGCTCACAGTTAAAGCCTCGTTCATAAATCGAGTACAGCAGCCTGTTACAGTACATATTATCCAACTCCCCCTATTTTCTCGACACAGACAGACTGTGTCGGGGCCACTGACTTTGTTTCCAAATGACCTCACTCTGGAGCGATGTGATTCAGGAGTCAGCAGTGAGTTCACTTGGAGACCACCATCAATAGTTTATGACTTGCATTTAAAAGAAGCCTGAGTCGGTCTGTTCCGGTCAAGGTAAAGCTATTATCGTCTGCGGCTGAATCATCTGATAGCGAGACTTAAGGCACTGAAACCACATATTTGGGAGAAAAAGCAGTCTGATAATCAGAGGAGGGGGGGTCACAGTGTGTCATGGCGGTGTGTTAAGGGCTATAATACATATATATATATATATATATATATATATATATATGTATATATATATATATATATAAAATATACACACTATATCCACACCAG